>JAPMOQ010032104.1:2436905-2468097 GCA_026543055.1 Argiope trifasciata
TATAAACGTGTTCTGAAAATATTTATTACATATTTATTCAACTTCTTAGTCCTATTAATAAATATTTTATTTAAAAAATAATGTTGAAAGCTTCATAATTTTGTCAGTTTTAATCGCATAAATGTATAATCCTTTTAATTTAAAATATTGACATGACAAGAATATATTTTACTGAATATTATTGTAGGACAATGCAGGTTTTATAATTTCCTGATTGTATATTCATTGAGTTAAGCATAAAAGGAAGTTCTTAAGATTATTTAAAGTCTTTTTTTACTCTAGTACTATTTATTTTATTCTAAAGGTTCAGAAATTATATCAGATGACACATTCTAAAAAGATATTTCCTGGTGAAAGCTGACTTGGAAAAGCGGTAGGTGTGATGACTGAATGACATTTTCAAAAATAAAAAATTACGAGAGTAAAGAATAAAAGTATATTCCAAAATTTCAAAATGGCTATCATTTTGAAATCTTCTAAACTTATTATCATCAGGTCTTCAGGGAAAACTGAGGGAGAAATTAAAAAAAAAATATTGCTTCCAGTATACCATTACTCGCAAGAGGTGTTTTTTTCTCCGAAAATAGTTTTATGTTCTTCTTTAAGCAATGTTAGGTCTGATAAAGTTTTTACCAAAACGTTTTCGTTTTATGCTGATTTCGGATTGCAAATTTAACTATAAAGATCCTTCAAATCAATTCAGTAATTCTGTTAGAAAAAATGTTCTAAAATTGAACTTGAATTCTTTTTATTTAAGCAACCAAAAAAACGTACAAAGTTCTTAATTATTTATTTAAAAATTAGAATAGTTTGCTAAAGATTAAATACATATTTAAACTAAGTTCATTTTAAATTAAGATATAATTTTTTTCAACACGTGCTTTAAAACATGTTGTTTACAATTCGGTACACATGTAGTTTTAAATGTTTATTAAAAATTTAATTTATGAAGTGTTTACATGAAGCACTAGTCATTAAGAAATTTCGTGATGATGTTGTTTTTATAACGATTAGAAAAACGAGCATCTCTAAGAATTAAATAAACATATTTACAGAATTTTGTATTTAAAAAAATTTATTTAAATTTACAATACTTAAAATTTAAACCATTTTTTATTACTTTAATGAACACAGAAACATGAAATGTAGCTTTTTGTTGTATTCTTTAACGTGTATATATATTCTGAATGTGTACATAAATGTGTTGCGTTCTGAATGTTGTATTCTTTAATGCCATGTTTACGCTGTCAATACTTTCTATCATAGTTATAAGAAATTCGAATATGATTCTATATATGTTATCAAATTTAACATATATATATTTCATAGACTAGTTATTATATATATATTATCAAATATATCTATAATAACTAGTATATGTTATCAAATATAACATATACTAGTTTATATTCTTACTTTCGAAATTCTTTTGAATTTGAAATGAATTTGAATTGAGAATTAATTAAATGTATTTACTTTTGGTTTCAAAGACATATTATTACTCCAAAGCAGTAGCGATAAAAAAATGGCATATTTACAGATTTTAAAAAAATAAGCTATTATTTTTTTAACAGTTTTAAATTTCTGTAATTGAAGTGGGTCGAGAGCAATTGTAAATGAAAGATTTTTTTAAAATCTTTGAAGTAATTTCTTGCTCTCGCGATACGTGTAAAATTTGAACTATAATTTTCTTTTAAAATTCACTGTTTTTTTTCTAAAATATAAGAGAAGAAAGATAAAGTACATTGAAACGTATAAACGTGCACTTTCATAGTCAAATAAGAGTTCACTTTAATTAACTCATCATTGTTTCACTTGAATTAATTCATCATTGTTTCACTTTAATTAACTCATCATTGTTTCACTTTAAATAACTCCACTGAATGACCATTCAATTTTCAAATTAAGTTGCCCTTTTTTATTTTTATTTTCAGAAATTACAATTTTGCGCTATATTTCAAATTATATTTGTACCAGTTTAATATTTTAAATCGGCCAGTACCACGCTAAATGAATATTTTTTTATTTCAAATCTTAAAGCAAAACAGTAATGCCATTGCTGCGTAATTGCGCATTATTCTCCTGTGTTGTATGAAGGTGTTTCTTTACACATTGATAATCAGAATATGTTAAACTTTAATTAGTTCGAAATAAATCGTTTCCTGGAAAAAACTTTTTAAAGCGATTTAATTGATTTCATTTTTGTAAAGATTAATAGAATGTTCACTCTTTTTAATTCTAGAATATCGAAATTTAGTAACTTTGTATCATAAAATATGTATATATATATGTATTTGATAAAACATGATTTTAATAGGTTTGGAAAATTCGTTGCAGATTAATCAATTAATTTGATTCGATTTCGATTTCATGCGAGGAGCGCCATCCTTAAGAAAATTACACATAAAAGATCTTTGAATATTTCTAATATTTAAAATAATAAATTATAAGCTAATGACTGAAAAAATAAAATATCAAAATTTCTGAATTTTTTTGAAATGATAAAACGTGCTCTCAAAAGCTATTAAGATTTTTAAAACAGCTTTTTTATGTTTTTGCTCTCTCTAGTAGGTTTATGATTAAGTTCTTATTTTTTCAACAAAATCCATTTATCTTGAGCTATTCTTCAGCACTCTTATTGACGGTACATTAATTCATTCTTCTTAATTATAGCATTACTGGAAAGGACATATTTTCTTTGCAATTTGCGGATTAAACATAGATTATTTAGAAATCAAGCGGGTTTCCCATTGTTATAAAATTAAATGAAATGGAGTAAAGGATTTAAATGAAAGATGTTTAGATATATAATTTTATATTTTCAGAAGTTGTAGGAAAATAAACATAATCACTTTATTAAAGATTCTACATGTACTAGATATCCAATGACAATTCAAAATTGTCAACAGCAATATTGTTAAATGATTTCAGAACTCCTGAAAAAGACAAATACTTGAGTATTGAATGTCACCAAAAATGATTTTTTCCATTCTATGATAATTGGAGGTTTCTCCTCATTTTTGTATAAGGAAGTAAAAACAAAGGAGAATTCGCAATGAACTAAGCGCATTAAAAGCAATATGAAAGAAAACGAACATCGTTACTTAAGTAATATATTCATAAGCGCATTAAGGACTGATGATTGCAAAAATACGGTTGTGCTAGAAATAATATGAGCGTTGATATGAATATCGAAACGAAAGAAAAATATCGCCAAAGTTGAAATGCATGGAATAATATGTTTTGGACAGGAAAGTTTTTCTTCGTCGCTTGAGCTATCTGAAGTAAGCTACAGATTATATTAAAATACTTGCTGCAGCATGACTGCCTTACGATTCATAGAATTATGTAGGCTACTCCTATTATGTAATTAGACGACTTTTTCTAATTATAGTTAAGAGATAGCAAATCAGATAGCTAATTAGATATATATATGATGCTAATTAAGACCTCAAATCATGGCAGCGAACGTGGCAAGTCCCAGTTTCAGAAAAATGTTTTTCCTGCAGCAAGCAATAAGCACATTCAGAATTCTTTTTCAGAAACTCGGTTGGGTTGTTGTTGATCTTTCTTCCTGTAATCAAGATATGGGACTAAGACAAAAATGACAATTGTATATCTTTACTGGATAATTCTTATTAGATAATTTATTCGAAATTATTTTTGGTAGGAAGATTAAAAGATTACTCAGCTTCTGAGGGAAAAAAATTCGTTCTTAGTTTACAACCATTCTAAAAAATCTCAACTGTAAAATAAAAGTTTGTTTAATAATGTTTATTTTTATGGTCCTCAGGTTTACTTGCCTATTTTCAGATTGAACCAAGATCACCATAATCCATTAAAAACTGTTAAGATGCCAAGATTTCGCCAAGAATTTTGGATTTAAACGGCAATATTAAAATGTCAAAAATGCCAAAGTAATTGATTTACTTGTCTATTTTTCAATTACGCCAAGAAAGCAAAGCTCCACCATATATGAAATACAAAAATGACAATGGAGATCTTGGTGATGTTCATATAATGCCAATTTACATTATGCATAAGGTAATTTGATTTCGTTAATTGAAAACGGTTGTGATTTTTTAGGTGATCACGAGGGTCATAAAAATAAGTGAATAACCCAGTTTAATGAACTTTCTATTTGGAAATGACCTAAAAATGCAGAGGAAAATATCTTGATTTTTAACATCATTGCATTATTTACTTACGTAACGGATTATATAACATACTAATATTGTAGGAATTATAATGAATTAACGATAAAAGGATACTATTTTCAAAACTGTGATTTATTGTGACTAAATTTTTTTTAATTTTAAAACATCATTAAACTTTCTCCCATATAGTAAAATTAAAATAAAATTTGTACCAAATGTTCTTTTTAAAAAACTATGGAACCGTCATGAAAACTGGAGAATCTTGGTTTTCTTAAGTAAATATCTTGATCTACGAATTTATCGAATTTCAGATTTTTAATAAACATGTTTGGCAAATTTTTGTGAATCAAACCCATAAAATGAAGGGTTGGTTCAGTATTTTTAAGAAGCATTTGAAAATTAAAATAATTATCATATTAAAAACAAATTTAAATATCAATAGCTCTGTAATTTTTTTCAAGAGCCGGGCACATAATATAATACTTAGAAAAAAAATCTATGGTCATTTACCTTTTTTCCCAAATAAACAGTAACTAGATACCCATGCCATTTCATACACAGTTTCACATTCGTAAATTACATGATTTTACAAGGAGAATTTACAGTTTTTGTTAAAAGAGTTTAAAATTCTGATGTTGCTGGAAAATAAGCTGAATTTTAAAAAAGTATTCATCCTTTTGTATAATTACACATTCTTCAATTTATTCATATGTTCGTATCTTTCTTTCTCCGACTTTAACCGATTTAAAAGCACGTACCTACAGACCACCATACAAACATTTCATCATCATGGGGCTCATTCATCATATTTTTGAAATGAAATGACTCTAATTTTTCATTGAAGATTCAAGGTCTCCCCATTTTATAAAAAAGGGGGCATCTTTTCAGCAGTGCTAGAGCCTGCCGATCGATATCGAAATTCTTCGTGGGAGAGAACACAGATTCAGTGCCGGCGTCTAACGGTTTCAGTGCAATAAATCATGATGTAGAGGGAAAGTGCAGAGGCGTTGGAAAAAGGATTTGCAGGAAATGTTTATTCTTGAATTCATGTCCTGCGTGAGAAGATAACTTTGCTTGCATATATCTTCCGTGGAGTAGCAAAAGAATGGCCGTTTCTCCGAGACCATCCGATTTTTATTACGTTCCTTTCAAGCTATAGAAATATAGGCTAACATTTACCACAAAACGGTAGAATGGGAATTTTAATGAAACATATAGTAAAACATTAAAATGTTATGCAATCAAAGGATAATAGACTATAAATTATACTTTTGAAGTTTTATGTGTTTATTTTCCGCAATAAAAAAATAGAAATACGATATTTACAGAATTCTTTGCATTTTTTGTTGTACAAAGAGGATAATAACATATGAAATACATAATTAGATTTTGAAGAATTCAAAGAAAGTTACCATCCAATTGATTAGAAATTTATTTAACATTACAAAAATATTTTATTAATTAACGTTTTCAACCCTTTCTAGGACCATGGGAAGAATCCTTCCCTTCAAATTCATTAATCTTCGAATGAATTATGTAGGTTGGCATAAGTTCTGGTAATTTTTTAAGTCAGACAGAAATTTCAATGTTTCAGTTCTTTATCTCATTAAAAATTGTTTCTTGATTTGTTTTATTATTAATTAACTAAATTAGTAAAATATTTAAATTTAATTTATCTGATAAAAGAATGATTCATTTTTAAGTCAATCTCAATCTTAAAAATATTTTTAATAGGTCAAAAAATAAATGGCCTTTTAAAGGATATATATATATATATATATATATATATATATATTTAAAATCACAATAGAATAACAAATAATGGTACGCAGCTATTATATATTAAATGATCCTTTATATAAATAATATAATAAGGATTTTCTTAAGCAAAAATGATATAATGATGATGGTTATGAAAAGCGTTTGAAATGCTTCTAATTTTTCAAATTTGCAATTATCTATCATAATAATTTTTTGTTGCATTTTTCAACTTAAAAGGTGTTTCAAAACTAACGGAAGATTTGGATTTTTCACTATTCGTGCAGTAAAGTATCGTAAACCGTATTAAAAATCATTTGAACAGCTAATAGTTAAAGGTTAGTAAAAATTGGAGCATTTGCACGATAGAACATTTAAATTAAACAAACAAAATTTTTTTTCTATAAATTGTTATATTTTCACTGAATCGTAAAGCACAAGGGATAAGGTTATGAATTGAATAACGCATAGAGCAAATGAACTCCACGGGTTTGCTCATACTTACATACCCTTTTGTCGAAATTTCACATGAAAATTTTGCATAAATGTGGTTGAATTTCTTTGCTGCAGCGTAGAATTATCTCCTTCAATGCATGTATACTTGTGAGCGTTTTTGCACATACACCATTCACTTCAAATAACCTCATAAAAAATTCAATGGTGTTAAATCACACGATCCTGGAGATCAATTCTCAAATTTTTGAACTGTGGTCTCCAAACCTTCATTATTTTTGAAACACTGTTCAAAAAAAAAAAAAAAACATTGTTCTGCCCTATAACGTTTCATCATTATTAACACTATACTACCAGTTATGAAATGTTTTTTTTAAATAGGGTTGCCTATACTTTACTGCACCAATGGTGATAAATTCAGATCTTGCTCTAATTTTGGGGCACTCTTTACAACATAATCTCATAACAATCATAATCTTTTGGGAAATAAGCCTTTCATACATATAAACTAAGCGTAAGCTAAACCTTTCTGTTTACTTTTACTTGAAAAGGTTCTCGTGGTAATAAATCAGTATCAGTTGACTTTAGGTTTGGGTTTAAAACTTCTGCTATCGATCAAGGACGATGATATCAATTGCTTCACAATACATTCAAGAACAACATTTGTCAATACGTTATTTTACTTTGGACTAAAGGATAAAACAAACAAAAGATTTCTCGATTTCACAATGATTAGAAACACCCATTATACTCGTTCCTATTTATTCAAGAAATCCCCAAATTCCTAAGTGAAAGCCGAAAGCCAAAGATAGATTTCTTTTATAAGATATAAGAAAAGTACGATATCGAATTTATTCTGTGTTTTTTTCTCTAAAATTACAAGCGTTTAAATGATGAATCGAGGTAGATCTGATGAATTTTCTGTATACGGAGCAAGTCTGTGCTGGAACAATATGTTGCTGAAAACCTTTAACTCTAGAAGGCATGACTTTTCATTTTTTTGGAAAAAAAAAATTCTTGTCTTTCCAAAAACTGTATATAATTTATAAAAAATTATTAAAACAATTTTATAAACTATTTTTTATGATTCTTTAAAATTTAAATGTGCCAAATAGTGATGATGATGATGTCGTGTCCACGATACCACGGAAAGAGGGTGCTTCTGAAGGTAAAGACCCCTGAGCACCCGAGGGCAGAAGTCTGACTTCTAGCTCGTATGTTGATGATACTCACGAACCCGCTTGCACAACAGATTTTTAAAGGACAAATATTTCATACATCTGAGATAGAACGCAGAGTGAAGAACAACCATGTTGAATGGAGGCTCAAACTTGAGACGCTCAGATCACGCGGAAAACACTATACCTAATTCAGAACGCCGGCCTGCCAAATGATCATGTTACAAATTAAATAATAACTGAGTGACGCAAATTAAATTATTTAGGATAATACAATTAAAACAAATTCTCCTTTTACTTAATATATATTTTTTAAATAAAAAATTTCGATAGTATTTTTAATGGTAGAACTATTCATAGAATATTTTTTTGCAAACTTCCCGTTTAAATCTAATTCTAATAATGTTATTACCATCAATCGATATTTTATACAAATTTTTAATCAAAAAATTTTAAAAAGAAATTCCTATCATGTAAAGGTAAAAAACTGAAATTAAAATGTATAGCCAAATGACTACACAATGCATTGTAGGGTTAAATGTATATTATTAAATCTATCTAACAAAATATTTCGATATAGATAAAAATACACCCAAAAAGATGGAAAGCCATAAAATTATTTTAAGTAGATTTTAAATTTCATTAAAAATACCAAAATATATTTTTTAAATGAATAAATTTAAAATATGTCTACAGCTTAACAAATTGAATGAAAGTGTCTTTCATCCAATAAGACTTAAAAGCTTTCCATCGTTTATGGCAAATAATCTAAGCAAATAAAGAAATGCCAGATTAAATTAAAGCTGAGAAAAACCACAATTTTTTTCTTTAAAAAAATCAATTACGAATTCCAGATTCCAAATTCTTTTTATGATCTGTAGAATCTCATAAAACCGAAGTCCTCATACCAAATTATCATCGGATTCCTACTTAAAGATAATTAATTTATAAAGAAATTAAAGAAACATTACCGGGAAAACGTTTTCACACGAGAGGAAATATTTTAAACGCAGCAGTTTTAACCGAGATACTGAAGGAATTAACAATACCGAATTGGATGGTGTTGGATGCTTTCCAAAATCGTTGGCAGGGAGTTAGAATCTCGCAGAAGGCTTTGAAAGATTTTAGATTTAATAGCTGTGGAAGGCTGCGTCCAAATTTATTGGTCTTAAGACTGATGATAAAACAGAAGTTTCAGTCGTCTTGTTTTTCTCTGGGCACTTCTCACTTTTTAATAAAATAAAATACTTTTGTTCCCAAGTGAATCTCTGCCTGACCATTTATCAAGTATATTTGTTGAAGGTATTTTATTAAAGCTATTGCATTCATGTGGAAATTACTATTGTGTACTTGGGAGTAATGGCTGCCTTTTTTGATGATTTTGAATAAATAAGTGACTTTGCATGAATATGCAATAATTTATTGCAAATGAAGTTGAAATTGGGCTGAATAACTCTAAAAGTGATCTGTATTTATTCAAATTTTTGCTGTTGTGTAGTTATTTATAGATAAATGCCATTTCTATATATATATATATATATATATATATATATATATATATATATATATACAGTCGATTCTGGTTAATCGGACCACATCGGGACGCGATCATTTTGGTCCTAATAACCGGCTGGTCCGATTACACGAACATGCCCTATATTACAAGACGAGACGTGCTATACGTAATATATTAAAATGTCATTATGACCTTTATTGTGAGGTACACGCGTATGGCAAACAAGAACTACTGTTGCTTATGAACTTTATTCATTGAAAAATAAATTTACAAATTCTTCGAAGCGATCCACATGATACTCAGCATGCGAAGCACATTAAAAAAAAGTTCTTATCAAATTCAAGTCAACGTTTGAAGAACTTATTACCGAGCTGCCCGTTCTAAGAAACAAAGTGCTTGCTCACCTCCCACTGGTTCTTTTCCCTTTCGGACTTCCTGCTGTACACAGGCGACTTGTGGCTTCTTTTTTATCTTCTCTGCCACGTTCTTTGGTCCGTTTAAACGGAATTTTGGTTCAAATAAGCGAATAATATTAGGCTTATGTACATAGGATTTGTTTCGGTTCTTTGAGATTCGGTCCGAATAAGCGGCTGGTCCGATTATCCGGTGGTCCAATTAACCGGATTCGACTGTATATATATATATATATATATATTCAGTTTTATTAGTTCCAATAATTTTTTTAATTAAAAAACATGGACCTACTGGAAATACTTTTAGCTCAGGATTTGGACTTGGTTGGATTTTTCAGACGCAAAAGCTATGGTTTTGGCTATGCTGAGCCAAACCAGAGTTAAAATCATATCAATGTACAATAATCCAAATTGTACAATGTACGATTGTACTTAAAAACAAACAAGTTTAAATGAGAGCATAAAATTTGCTGGACTTCAAATAGGCAAAAAATATAAGCATCTGGTATCTTACCTCGAAAAATAGGAAATGCCGATCATTGAAGTTTAGGCACTCTGACATTATGGATTATATATTTGGCAATTAAATTGGGAACATAGAAATGATTGTTCAACTAGCAACAAGTGGAGGTGTGTGAATCTAATTTGTCCATTGCGTAAACGGGGAATACTGTTGCGGACTTTTGATTTGGTAATGAAGAATGGAGTTGCTCTAAGCTAAGGAAGTTATCACAAGAAAAATAATTTATAATGTTATTTAAAAAATGAATCTGATTTATATTACTATAATGAAGTCAATATAATTATCCTTTTATCCTGAATATAGTACATAATGAACTTGTTTAATCAGAATTATAATTAACATGGGCTCTTTGATTCAAGGATTTGGCTAAATTTGCCAATACTCAATTAAAAGAGTTGATTGACTTTATTTGTCTTCCATATTCATTCAAAATCATAAGGAAATTAAAAACCCTACTTGATACCAGTGATTTTTACATCAACACATGCTTGTTACATCATGCTCTGTGTGTCAAAAACGCAGGATTATATAAAATTATTTCAAAATTTCCTTTAAGATCATGATTTGGGGACGGAATTAAAAACAATATAGAAGAAAGATTTAACTTTTGCTAGCGTAGTTAAAAGCTATCTCGTGTGATTTCCTATGACTGTTGGACCATATCAAATGAGTAATTATGGCTGAGAAATATTTTGCTCAAACTTATTATATAAAGAATAAAAATGTTTCAAAAATCTTCTAATGGATGTAAAATTTAAAATTCATTTTTTATTTACAAAAGATAAGCAATTATAAAGCAACAAAAATATTTGTGCGTTTATTTTATTGAAAAGTATGAAATACAGAAAACACAGAATTTCGAATGCGTTTTTCTGATTACTTTAATATCATAGTCGGTGAATTTTCAAATCAGTACGCCAGAACAAGGATTATTGCAAAATTCATTCAAACGGAATTGTTGAAAAAAATTGGTAATTTTATATACTTTAAACATGTATCATTGGATTTACATTTGATTTCGAACCATATAATTTTTAAACAATTTGAGTGCATTATGTTTAATTATTATGAAATGAAAACAAAGGAGCATACGTATTCGCTCAATCTTTAAGTGTATATTTTCTGTATTAATTAAAAGAAGCATTATTTTAAAACAAATATGAAACACTAATTACAGCAAAATTTATATGACTAAGGTCTTAATGATATAATGTTATACAGCTTGGACTACCATAGATTTTTTTTGTCAAAATCTAAATAGCAGAAAGGTCTTGGGAAAACAAGATATATTTAATATTCTATGCTTTGATTATATATGACTGCAAATGATCTTGATACATAACACAAGCACGGAATTTGAAGCAAAAAATTTGATACCAGAATTAAAAGAAGATATTTTAATTTAAATGAAAATGAATTATAATATAAAATGTAGAATCGTTAATAACGCACCATATTTTATGATATTTCTATGGCATTGATCTATGATGCAAATTATTGCGAATACATCGTAGCAATATTGAACTGACTATTCTTTTAATTTTCAGTTTAAGCTTTTTTTTGATGAAGCCAGTCATCTAATTTTCAATCTACTTCTATTAAGTAGATGTTGGCAACTAATCTTTATTATTATTTCCTCAAACAATTATTTTCATATTAAATATGAGAACTTCACTAATATTTTAATAGATATTGAAAGAATGTTAGGTCAGTAACTCTCAGTCTGACTCTAACTTTAGGCAACAAGTATGAAAGCTCAGTAAAATACAAGAATTATGGTTATATCTCCCGAGATCCTGCTAGAAATTTCGATGCCTTGTCATACAGACTATCGAAGAGGAGGCTCTCAGGTAGTCGAGTGAATTTATCTTTAAGCATGGTTGCTCAGGGAATATTCCTGCTGCAATCTGACTACTTTTGTGCTATGAAGATGCTTAATTGGCGATTTCATGCTTATGAAGTCTATAGCTGCAAATGCTGTTTCTCTGAAATTTTTTACTGTGCTTTGTTGCTTATGATTCATGTTTTTGTGGGGAATTAAATACCATGATTTATTATGAATTCGATTGGGCAACTTGATTGGCACAAAATATCCAACAAAGATATCCTTATCATATAGGTCGGTACTCAGAATATTTGGCAACAGCATGATGATATTTTACAGTATCTTGAGATATTAGGGAACATTCACTAATCTGTCGGAGTTTTAATAACAGATCTCTTCGAATAGGGTATACGAAGTTTGAAACACATTTTGCCGTCAGGAATTAGTTGTTTAGTTGTATTCAAACAAAGTATCACTTTGAAACATTACAATAACTTTTTGGAAGAAATTCGTGACTCTGAACTGTAGATGTGCGATGAGGACGAATCTGAACTGGTACCACTTTCTCCACACAGCACAGAAAAGTAGAAATTTGATCCTTAGATTTGATAATATTTATTTTATATAAAATAAACACAGTGGAGCTAGTTAAAACTTAGATTTAGAATAAAAACCTCCTTCACAAAGTCAAGAAGTTACTATTGGCGATCATGGCCTCTTGAATTCAGAACTTATTATCCCAGTAGATGAAAAGTAGCAAAAGATTATATATACTCCAGTCACATGCTGTTAAATGGTAGGATTGGAATACAAAAATTAGTAAGCAAACGACTTCTATACATTTGCTTTGACGTATTCTTTTTTCTCTTTCTGTAATATTTTGAACTTGATTATGACATATTTTCCTTTTATTCCTTCTCAGGAAGCTTTTTATAGTTCTAAACTTACAAATTTTACACTCCTTAAAGGAAATATTAAATTTTGTAATCTTTATAAAAATTGAATTAGAACTTTTAACTAATCTCAAGGTATTATATAATTCCATGCCCGAAAAAACGTGTTTCCGGAATTATGTTTGCCTGTTTGTGCTCACAATAACTCAATGATATGATATATGTTATCTATCAGCAAAATTATTATTAACTGCCAATTTTAAATAAAATAAATGAATTTTTTATATGCCTTTTCATGTGATGTCAATACTGGAACTCAAAATTATAACGCATAAGTTGGATGAAATTTAAAGCATTTTTATATCATAAATGTTGGATAAAATTAGCCATGGTGTCGGACGGGGTCGGGTTAGTCATATTCTATTCGCTTCTTTAGTTTAGTTATATTAACATACCGTTTTACAATAAGTTTTTTTGGGGAACGAACTTTATAATTTTGAGCAGATGGCAAATAAAGAGCATGACACTTGAACTGTCATCTCCTATCTAAGCTTCCACACCACACCAGCGAAGAGACGTTTGGCCCCGAGGGATTCAACGTGCACAAACACGTTTATACGAGTTTCTTAGGTGGAATCGGGACTCGAACCAGAAAGTCTCCGGTTTCGAAGTCGTTTCTTTACCACAAGATCATCGCAGTCGAGCATAGATGAAAGGACCGTTATATTATTCTTAATTTATATTATAACAAATGTTTTGGAAATTGCTATTTGTTTTAAATAAACGAATAAGTTACATGTACCAACCATTGTTAGACTGAAAAAATTCATCTGGTTAGAAATTGAAACGTTTTACCATCTTTCTCTTTTATTTGAATAACTCAATATAAAAAATGTTTCGCCATTAAAAAAATTTCCATCAAACTTTTTTTAAGAACAAGCTTTATTTCACTTCGGAGAAAAATCTTTTATTTTCAAGCTATTGCTAAACCCACTGACATAAAACCTATTTCAGATTATTTGACTCTCCAATCTTTTTTTAATTTATCTTGAAGTGGAAGCGAAGAAGAAACTGAGCAAAACTGTTTTTGTTTTTTAGCCTCCTAAATAGTCGAAGCGGAACATGTTGTAATCCGATTACTCTATTACAGCGATATTTAAATTAACATTACTCCAAAGTGAATCCGAATAATGATGATAATTCTTCATTGAATGAAAATTAATAAGGAGGAGAAGAATATAATAGAAAAAACTCGATTTCTATTCGGGTTCGTTGTAACACTGTATTCATTATGATTCTTTATAATAGACGAACGAAAATAGAAGCCAAAAATATTATCATTGTTATTCTGGAGTTAGATTCACAGCACTTGTTATTATTTCATCACAAAGGTGGATACAGAGAACATAAAAAAGAAAGTGCTAATATTTAATTCTAGTATTAGGAAAAAAAAACACGTTTTGTTGTATGTAAGGTTCAATCAAGTCCTCGGCAGATGTATGGTATCTAATAGCGTTCTGACAATGAATGTAGCAAAATATTAGTTGCTGATATGTTTTGTTCGAAATGTAGCCCTTTTTGGACTGTTTACTCTGTTTCCTTCGTATGAGAAACATATATAAAGTGAAAATATAATTGTGAAAATATTCTATACTGAGATTTTGATGAATCTGTAGACTTAAGACTTTAATATTTCGTTTTATAGATGCAATAAGTCAGGTTAAACTGCTTGACATTTGCTAGGAACATTAATGTTTTTCGGAATAATTAAATATAGACAATGACTGAAGAAATAGAGCTAAGTACATATTTAGTAATGAGGATATGCATTTATTATAGTGCAAAATGGTGAAGATATCGACGCATCGAAAAATCAAAAACTTAAAAATAAATGGGATGCTCCTTAGAGGATTTCCAAACAGCTCTAGAAAAACTGTTTTCTAGGTCAGACATGAGTACCTTAGTAAGATGTGTGATGACCAAGGATCCTAATTACATTTCGCATCTGGTTTCCATGATCTCCAATAAACTATCTTGGAGTTCTTGGGGAAAATTGACCCATTCCTCTCTCAAGACGATTTTGAGCTCTTGCACTGCTAAGGGAGGGATGAATCTTCGTTCTACCAAGAGCATACCTAACATGTTCAATGGAATTTAGGAAGGGAGAATTAGTAGGCCATTGCATACAGATAATATTTTCACTTTGCAGTGTGCCCTATATCTCAACACTTCTGTGCGTTATCGTTTATAAGCAAAAAGTCTGGACCTACAGCACCTCTAAACAGGTGAATATGATCAAGAATAACCTCTCTGCAAGACCTTTGCTGTGTAGCGCTTCCTCGTTCAAAGATGTGAAGCGAGCCATTGTGCTTGATGTCTTTCCACGCCTGGACCGCACCGATTATGTATACTAGCAAACTGTTGCGCATAACGAGTTCCACGGGCTCTCTATAGTAGTTGGTAACCATAATCACTTGGCACATTGACACGAGATTCCTTTGAGAGCATCAATCTAGACCAATTTTGAATATTCCAACCAAATTATTCCTTACCCCAGCATAATCTGTCACAACGGTGGCATGGTTGAATCGGGATCCAACGAACAATCTTCCGTGCATACAAACCAACTTGATTTAATCGTCGTGCGATGGTTCTGGCAGAAATATGCGCACCAGTAGCTGTTGCAAGGTTTGCATTTATCTGAACAGGAGTTAAATTTTCGATCCTTTTTGCCACGAGGGCTATATAGCGTTCCTCTAATGGTGTGATGTTCCTACCACGACTCCTGGCATTCTTTTCCAAAGCCTTTCCATCTTCAATATACTTCTTGAATCGTGAGATGATACTCTTTGATACCTACTGCAGCAGCTAGAGTGGTGACACTTTGACCAGCTTTCAATCATTCAACTGCTCGTCCACAAGCGTAGGCATTTAAATAATGCTGACTGACATTTTACTCTAACTATTGTAAGAACCAAACAGAATTTCAGAGAAAAACTTCTAAAACTTCTTTCGTTACTTTGGGTCAAACATCAGATAGCATGAATTTTACTGCAAATCATAAGCTTGTATGCAATGTCTTCTATACAGAAAACGAGTCCCTCAACTTGAATTTATTTTTATTGGTCAGTTGCCTGAAACACATTTTTGCATACATCACTTGTTCCTTAGCATTTGTCAAGCAATGTAGATAAATGAAAAAGCGATGCATTTTTCATACAGAGAATACCAAATAAACTGTAATAAATAATGTAACAAAATTGTTCACGATTTTTGAAAAAAAATCGATATAAACCCTCTGACTGTTCAATTTGAAGACCGAAATTAGTTCAAAAATTGTGCATTTTTTGTATATTTTAAGACAAAATATATTGGAGAATTCAAAAATGCATTTATTAAAGAAAATATTTTTATATAGATTTTTATCATGGAAAACTAATTTACCAGAAAAATCAATTTAGATATTTTGACCAAAAAGTTAAAAAAATGAGTTAATTTCTATTTATTGCATGACATAAAAAAGTAAAAAATTCCTTTCTATATCCCACCAATTTCAGTCCAAGTTTCAAGTTCAAGTCCATCATGGATATCGGAGATAGACTGACGAAAGTATCACAAATCTTTCGTATATTTCTCACAGATTAATTTAGATTTTTTTTTTTTGCAAAAAATGATTCTTAATAATTATAAGTTAATTTGAAAATTCGTAAATCATAAAAGTGCAACAAATTTTTCTGAATGATCGCATTATAGCTTACTGTGTTTTTAAAATCATTTGTTTCGATATTGGTGTATCCATTGGTTTTTTCTTCCATATAAAATACATGATTATGACGAATATTTATTGGTTTTTGATTTACGATGCATATATAAACTCCGTAGGTGGCAGCAAATGTACCACAAGGCATGTAATCGTAAGTCCATTCACAAATGAAGAGAATAAAGAACGAAGGCATTCATATTTAGCTTCATATTAAGCCAATAAGTAATTTTGCTTCACAAATATTGTTAAATTCATTACACCCAAAAGGATAAAAAAAATTCGAAGTAGTTGCAGTAAAATACTTATTCTACTATTTCAGAGAATAAAATATTAAAATCATTGACTTTTAAAAAAAAATCATTTTTATTCATATTTTGTGAAAAATATTCCTTTGTTTTCAAGATCAGATTAATTGCGATAAAAATCTCTCTTTATAAAATTTCACACACTTTTACTAAAGCATTTGTATATCTTGAATGAAAAAATATGTATAAAAAACTTCAACAGAGGAGAAAATTCCGGTATATTTAGTCGCTTACTGTGCCAAAACGGAACGAAGAAATGAATTCCCTTACCACAATAAAATGTAAAAAACAAGCAAATTATTTCAACGAAAAAGATTAATGTAGACTATCTTTTGTAAGCGAAATAGAATAAAAGAAAGAAAAGAATAATAGAAAAAGCAAGTGCCTGAAAACTATTCTCGCTGCTCGCGAAACGATGTGGTCACTTTAATAATGCAGAGATGCTGGTTTTCTAGATTACATGATAAAAAACAGAAGCCAATAAAGATCAACGCTGTCATTTTGGAGTTAGATTCACTGCTGTGGTATTTTTTCATTATGGCCAAGAAGTGAAAAAAGAAAGTATAAATATCTAATGTTGCTATCTATCCAGGAAACATAACGTTTTTATTGTTTATAAGGCTAATTCAAGTTTCCGGATAAAGTATGTGATAATACACTCAGGAAGGAAGAATCCTGAAATATTCTAGTAGTGATATTTTCTTCATAAACCTGTTAGGCTTCGAATTTTTTAAGGTATAGAATAATACTACTTGTTATTAATTTTTCGAATACATAGTATAAACGAAATTTCCGATTATTATCTAAAGGTTGAACTATAAAATTTCAAACATTAAAAATCATTTAGATGTCCGGCAATTTTAGTTAAAAGATTTAAATAATTTCTTAAATACGGATTTAAAGTATTTTTAAAGTGTAGGACAGTGGTGGACATTTAGTCAATGTCGCCTTTGCTACGATCCAAGAAGAGCTTGGCAATGTTAATATGGAAGAAATCATTGTAAATATAAATTATACATTCTTTCTATCTTTTGAGGAAAGTTTTTCTCTTTCAAAACGACATAATTTTAAAAGCAGGCAGTTTAGAACTTAAGAATAATTTACAGATTCTAAAGGACGAAGGAAAGCATTCTAATTAAAAACAAGTTGTATATCATTTAAAATCGCTCTTTGGCTCTAACTACCTGTGTGAAAGAGCAATTAGAATTATATACAGAGGTATTCAAGACTGGCGGACAGTATGTAGACTAAATCCTCTACCAACTATAATTATGAGAACTAATTAAAGGTAAAAATAATTTATCTTTTAATATATTTTGAATTTTTTTATATTAAATGCCCCATGTGATATTTTCATATGTATGGCTATCATGTGTGTATCTTGCTACTTTTATTATGTTTTTAAGTATGCAAGTAAATACATATTTCATATTCAAATATTAAGTTACAATAAATGTTGTAGATCTTTTCTTTTTCCTCACCTCGCATAAACTACAAATTTTTTTCAAGGGTCACAATACCTTGAAAAAAATTTAAAGTAACCAATATCCTGGAAAAATCTGCCCTCTCCTGGTGTAGGAGATTGTGGACTTAAATCCTAGGTGACCCTCCGACGTTCCATCCTTGTGGTCATCGCACATTGTCTTGAATGAAATCTTATATTAAGTTTTATTACAATCGAAATATTTGCTTCGCCTTTTTGGTAGGCTCTCCAAATCTTAGATCTCCCTGAATTCGGAAAACCAACTACACCTACTTATTTTTGGAATTATATCTGTCTATCCTTTAACACAGTAACTCAGAAGAGATAGGTAACTAATCGAATGAAATTTGGTAGACGATATCAAACAAAACTTTTAAGCTTACATTTTAGAAGAAATGCGGCAAAGAGTTGATTGCTTGTCAATATGCATGTGAAAACCGTAACTGAAGTGAATTAAATAGAGTTTATATTGTGTACATTCTGTTCTCTATCCTACGACGATAAATATAAAATGTACTTAGTTATTTTTTCATCTGACTGGTTAATCCCAAAAATTTCTTAAGATTAATAATTTCAGTATCAAGACTACATATCAAATTTCATTTCTGTAAGATCGTTAAGTTTTTATATCATAACATACTATTTTTCATGATTAAACAGTCAGTTAGTAAGTGAATATAGTCCAGAAGTCGACATATATTTGCAAAATAATATGCCTACAAACTTATAGCATTTTAGCCAACTAGCATTCTATTTTTTTCAGTTATTATAATCAAATGCATATGCACTCACATAAATTATCTGCAGACGTATTTTAGGCAGAATACAATAAAATATTAAATTTTACCCTTTAAGACCACATACAAGTATCATCTTTTTTTCAGGTAATTGAATTTTGAATTATTGTGTTCACAGAAAAATATAATTTCAAAAGAACTTTTTCTGAATTTGTAGAAAATTATCGAAATCTCGAGATTTTTTTATCTTTATTTTTTGACTATTAGAATATTTTCTCTTAGTAAATTTAGGATAAAAATAAAAATATAGCAATCCTAATCTATTCTGTTTTTAATTTTTTTTAATCATTGAAATCAAATGGAAAAATCTTTTTAAACTTACACACCGCCTAATGCCGTTATCAATTGCCCTATCAATCATCAAAATTACGAACTTTAGGTAAGGCCATGAACATACATATTTTTAATTCTGCACATGAACTGTTTGGGTAACTTAGAATGAGACAGAAACAGCAGTGCGCTATTTGCGTAATTTTTTTTTTTTTTTTGCTGATGACGGAAATAAAAGTTGGAAGCATAATTAGTCATTTTTTATTATTTTTGTATACTAGTCATAATTAATCGCATAATTTTAGTCACATAATCATACATAAAATTTCATTTGCCAAAATTGTTCTGTTTATAATTTATCGTCCTTACACTCATATCAAATAGCATATCAACAGCTGGGTTTGGTTCAAACTGTTGCACTGATGAACATTTTAAATATTAAAAATGTAAAAATAAGCATTAAACTTTATTTTAAGTAATAAAAATATAATTATTTTATTTATATAAGACTTTCTATTTTCTAATTTTTGTGTTTATATACAGACAAGCTTCCTGTGATTGGATTTTATAAAAATTAGATAAAAATCTATACATTTACTGTAAAAACCACACTTAAATTTCATTGGTGTAGTTCAAAGCGGTTAAGAATTATCGTGTTCACAGGAAGACAAACAGATAGAACGACATATTGGTATAATTCCTAAAATATTATTTCAGAAAAATCTAAAATGGGGAGATTCGAAAAATTTCGAATTTCTCTTTCATATAACTAATTTTTTCTCTTTATATAACTTCCTTAAAATAAAGTACAAATATTATGAATCTTTTTAATCAAAAACTTTATGCTTTTCGGAGAAAAGAATGTAATAAATTACCCATTATTTTTTTGATATTTAAACTTAACCAGAAACTCAATGTCTGACAACCATAAATTGTTTTATTGATTGCGGTTTTGAGCCGGATATAATTTTCGGTTCAGTTCTTGTTCAGTTTATCGAAAGATGTGAAAATCTTTGATAATAAATACATTCCCTTTGTTAACTGATTATTCAAAACACCTTCGTGCAGTTTCTGCTTCATCTGTGTTGTCATGACAACGGACCATACTGCTGTGGATCAATGCATGGGTTTCTGGCAACCTCAACAAGCACGGTTACGATGCAATGAAAGCGTCTGTTATCACAGAAAATCATTTCTGCATTTAAGTAACATGATCGTCATTGTACATTAAGACATTTTATGATCTGTTTTAAAAAAATTTATTGTCTAAAATTAAAAGTTGATGAAAGTTTGTTTTAATTTGTCTTAAATGAGTGAATCAAGTTGCTCTATTTATGAATTTAGTTAAGATGATTAAAGGGCATCTTCAAAAATATATGTAATTTAAAAATAAGCCTTCAAAATAGAATGTGATTTTAAAATTATCGCGTATAATATTATTTTTTGTTGTGTTTAGAATTCTGAAACATGAATTTTTTTTATTACATATGACTCAAAAGTAAATGGCATTAGTACAATTTATTTGTGGTAGAAAATAGATATTATCAGAATTCTTTTTCCTGCGATTTCTGAGAAGCAATTTCATGTAACAAATATAAACCCATATACCGGTTAATACAGACTTTCAGACCATTTACTGACATTTAAATATTGACTGTAGTTTCAAAGTTATTCAGTATGAAGGGAGAGGAAATTCCTATACAAAGTCCGTGTTTTATGAACAAATAAAACAATTTAAAAGTAGTTAAAATGATTCAATTAATGTTATTCATCTGCCACTATGAATCTGCAGACATTTGGCATATTAGTATAGAATTCAGAGCCCAAAATTCCTACATTACTTGAAAAATGTATTAAAATTTGAAAATTTTCATCGATAAGAAACTGTGTTCTCTGTAACCTTTTCATAAATGCGAAAGTATGATAATATACTGAAAAGTATTGCAGCTGAATTCTGGATATTTATATTCACCTGACATTTCAAATATAATTTTTACTGCATCGACTAAATTTCTGTAAAAGAAGGGTAATAAAATGTATTTAGAAAACTTTTAAGTTGGATTTTTCAATAAAGACATAGAGTTATACTGTCACACAGTTCGTTTTGGTTTTAACTTTTCGCGGGTTTTCATGTTTTAAATATGTATAGATGAAACTTTGTAAAAGGTTAACTCATTAATTGCCTGATGTACTCGATGCCTGAAATATTTTAAATGGTAATTTCTACGATAATAATTTATATTTTTAGAACTTAATTATCAGTCAAGATTCAAAATGCACATTTTTGTAAATTTATTAAAATGAAAAAAAAATTTTTAAATCGAAAATATAGAGCACTTAACACACCTGGTGTCCAAATGGTGACACTTATTCCTCACGATTATCTGCTCTACCTTCTACAATTGAAGATTCGACTTCAATGCTTAAATATGCTTTTTTGAAACTCAATCAAATAGAAAACAACTTAATATAAAAAATAGTTTTTAATTGATTTTGTATCAGCTCAATATACACATTCTTTAACATTGATGTAGTTTGATAAAAACATTGCTTAGCAATGTTTTTCTGCTGTCTGAGACACATGTACCTATCCGTATACATAGACTGTTATAGAAACATTGACTCACTTAAAGTATTAAAAGGGGGATTTCCGAATTAGCAGAAATCTTATAATCTATTGATACCAAAACCATTCACCAAAGATTATGCAAAAGATTCAGAGTGACTCAAGAATCTCATTAACACTTTAAAGTAAATTCTTATTGGAAGATTACCAATTGCAACGGTTGTCATTACAAGATTTCAACCAACAAATTCATCACCGATCCTGGTCTCGAGAAACTACCCAACGTTCAAGAGTTTCTCTGAGTATAGTGGGGAAGGGGACTGAAATTTTCAAATCTATATAACTTTCTTAATATTGAAGATATAAAATTAAGTCAGATTAGCCGAATCAGTGTCTCCCTAAACAAATAACTAATTTTAATAACTACAATAGCTTAGAAGTTATGGTCTGAAAAATGGATTTTCAAATCCTATTTTTTAACTGTTTCTAACGACAACATTTTATGTTGCCAGATAGTAACTTGGATGTAAGAAAACCCTACTTTTATCTTTCATCCTGCCGAGAGCAATTTTCATCTAGATTTCCATCAGTGTCTTACATTTTTATAATTTTCCATTAATTTGCAAAAAGGTTTTGAAAAAAGGGTAGAAAATAATTTTCTGTCCTTCTTTCTTTCAGTCCTTTCAATCTTTTAATTTAATTTTTTCTCGATTTTATATTGATGCGATGCAGCAAATTTGAACCACATAAAATACCTATTACACAATTGTATGCTTTAGCGTTAGACATTGGTGACATGCTATAGAACAACATCAGAAAGAAAGATAAAAAAAATATCCTAAATAAGATCATGCAGATATTTACTTTCAACAATACTTTCCTTTAACCAGAGAAATGATGAAACATTATACAATTTATTTCTCTTTCAAAATTTAGAAGAAAAAATGTGAAACACTTTTTCACACTTTAGCCAACACGAAAGCAATTTACTTTTTCCTCTTCCTTTGCTCTATATGTCCCATATATTGAAACATTACATCCCAATTCAGTGCCTTTGTCTCGACCTTTATTTTCAATTTTTCTTGCACAAGAATAACAAAAGGAAAAAAAAAATTCTACCATTCCCTTTGGCTACTGCTGTTCGAAGAAAAGAGTGTTGTCAAAAAAACTTCTGTGTCCACAAAAGCTGTCAGACAGAGAAAGAAGAAAGCCGAAGGCGAAACTGAAAGAACTGGCATTATTTGCTTCTTTTATAGCTACCTTTTTTTCATTTAAACAGGTATTCTTTTTATACCTGGTTGCCTCATTTTGGAGATTTCAGCGTTTTAAATTTCATTTAATTATATTTCTTTAATACTGCTGTTATATTTTAATTCATACAGTTTCATCATTGAATCAATGCGATTGATTTCGAAATATCGCTTTTCGTACTTAGAATTTCCAAACGCAGTTTGGTGTTTTTATTGTATGCGCAAAACTTCTTAGGGAAGACGTGTATCAAAATCGTAACTGGCTCTACCATTTTGTTGCATGCTAAATTTCTATAACTTCACTTTCTGATTATATTTGTGTTGTATATTCTAGCATTAATTCGTAAAGCTCAACAGACGTGTATTGTGTATTTCTAATGCTATATTAAAATTGAAATAAGCTGATTGAAAAGAATAAAAAAAGCTAACAAAACTATCATACAAATTGAATAAACTTGGGTGAAGTAATTTAATATCGTATCGAAAATTGTTGGGGTTTTGAGATCCAAAGAGTCAACGTTTCTACTATTATAAAAAAATTTCATGAAAACCTTTTTACCTTTATAAAATAAATAATTAAAAATTTTTTTAACATTTCTTACTTATAATTGCTTATAATATTTATTTAAATAATGTTGATATATTGTCAATATTTGTGAGTAAAACACTATAATGACCCTAATATAAAAAATTATAAACTATAAAAGGAAATATTATATTATTGCCAGTGGCCAGAAAAATGTCAAAATCTCGCTTAATTTTTATAAATTTAAATTTCAAGGAATAAATTTATTACGAGGTGTTAGTATTAATTATACCATATTTGGTATCTCTGGATCAAATAGTTTGCACTAATTGCCAAAAATATAAAAAACGTATGCTTTTTTTGTTAATAACGAACAAAAAGTTGTAGAAATTGCAATGCATACGATACATCCATTTTGATAAAATAGTGACATATTAGTCAGAGAGGACAGTCTTCATGGATGACATTCTCCAAGAAATAACAAGAATTTAACATCGACATGACACAAATAATTTGGCTAGATTTATTGTTTTCAGATGGGAAATTCACATCAATACGCAGTTAAAAATTTCATTTAATTTACTTATGTAAATATCAGACTTCTTTAATTATTCATTCACTCATTCAAATACATTAACACACTCTGTTGCACTCAAATTATAAATAGATTAAATACTTGATAATTGGTTACATATATGTAGTTGTGATTCTAATTTTACATGATCCATCAAGTCTAGAAAAATCCATGAATAAAGGATTCATCTTAAAAGGGAAATGTGTCATTTTCTATTTAAGAACGACAATCTTGAAGCTTTTAAATTTGATGTATACAAATTCCGTTGATGGCTTTATTCTTATTCCTTTGTCACATCTTCTCACAATTATAATCTTAATAGCATTGTAAAGAGAATCCTACATATTTCATGCTCGAGAATATGTGGCGGAAATAAAATAAAAAATTGGGTCGGTCCTGTAGTTGAACCGTCAGACCAATGATGAGAACACATCCTAAGCACTAGCAGTTAATACCTTTAATTTCTGGTTTGAAGAGCAGGAGATTATCTATTCCTTAAAAGGAAGTCTTTTACTATTATTATAAACAGAGTGTGGTGCAATGTGTTTAAAAGTTAAGTTAATAGTTTTCTGGAGAAATGGAGTGCAAATTCAATTTCGTTCATTACTACTATTGTGAAAGTCTATATATCCTTGTTGAAATACATATCCTTTTCTACTCAACAGTTTACTCGCTTCAAAAAGGAAAAATCCCAGCGAAGCAAAACAAAATTTCATTGCTGGATAGCCAACTAGCAATAGAAAAAGAATGTTGTTTTTCTCACTCAACAACAGTTCCATAAAAAGCTTTATTAAAAAAGAGGAGTATAAAATTTCCATTTCATTCAGTGCTTAAGAGCGACATGAAATGAAGAAAAAAGAAAACGATTGATTACCAGCTGGATTCCGTGGTATAGAAATGACTTCATTTGATATAAATGGCTATTTTCTTGGCTTTCAGAAGACGAACCTCGGAAATGCCAACATTTTAAATGTGAAAAGTATAGGAATCCATTCACACTTCTTAAAATAAACTCCCATTTTAAAGTCTTTTCAGAACAGAAAAGATCACGGAATTTTTTTTATATGGGATGTGCTTTTTTGGTGCCGAAGCAATCTCACCATTAAATAAATTTTGAGTGCAGATAAATTTTCATTTCTTTTTTTAAATGATATACTACTAAGAACCAGCAACATATTATTTCGAGTAGAAATTCAGTTGCATTTTCAAAAGCATACAGAACTGTAATTTTATCAAATTAGAAGGCGTATTAAAGAACTGGTTTCCCTTCAGAACACTGTATTTAATTTTTCTAATATTTCATTAATTGGTTTGACTGAAGTATATAATGATCCATAAAAATCTATCAAAAGATATACATGTTGAGTAAAATGATATAAGATATATATTAGAAGATATAAATCGTGTCTTTTGAAATTTTACGTTCCTGCGAGTAGCGAATTTATTCGAGTGGAACATTGATTTTTTAGGCTTTTTATTTGTTTAAATGGAATAAACACTTTTAAATAATCACTTTGTTATTTGATACAAATAAAAAAAGGTGTTACTAAATCAATCTACAATAAATTACTGTACCAAATTAAAAGGTATGTTACGAAATAAAAGCAGAGGTGAAAATCCTCTTAAAAGTTAATAGTCAGAGAAAGCATTTTTTTTAAAGTCTTGATTCCAATATTAGTAAAATTGAGCAATTGGATATTTTGATCGATGAGTTTGAGTGCGATCATAACATTAAAAGCATTATAGAATGTGAATCAAATTTTAAAAAAATAGAAAAGTAAAGAAAAAGTTGCACTCAAATGGAATTGTCATCATTTAGAAATAAATTTTTTAATAATTTTAAGATAATACAACTTTTGGTAATTAGATAATAGTTTAGGCAGATATGAACATGAATTTCTATAGGCAAATATCGGTTGTATGATATGAATACGAATTCTGTGAATGAACATAAATTTATATAGGCGTCGAATGATTGCCCATAACTTACCTTTTTTGTTTGTTATATTTTCTTACAATTTTTTTTCCCTTTAGATAGAAAAATCAAGCATATTTAGCAACATAAACCCGAAATTATTTAATTTATATTAACTTTAATTCAGGATTAATTTACATTTATATCCCTTTCATAAGGAAAGTAATGTTATGTCATATATATTAAGGAATATATTTTACTTTACCAGCGGGTGACCAAGCTCCGCTCGGAGAAAACAGGTATCGAAGCTAACTCGAAGATTTAAATTTTCAATTGTGATTTATCAAAACAATACATGCCATAAGAAAATTTGTGAAACCATTGGTGAAAAGATAACCGGTTAAAGTGCACCATTGTTAACTATTGTAAACAAAGTTAGAGTTTGGAAAGGGAACTATTCTATACAAAGGTAAAGTAAAGGTAAAGATTGAAGTATGTTGAAGTTCAATATTTTTGACAAATTTATTTAGAAAAACCAAACATATATACATACATAAGAAACATATTATGAACCTATAACAGCATAAACATAAAACTTTATTAGTTCGCCATATTGGCTATAGATGGCAGCACGTTACCTGCTTGAAAATTTAAGTAGCCATTAGGGCGAACTAATAAAGTTTGAAAATATCCTATCTGTAACTCCAAACTGCTCGACCGTAGCGCTTCAAAACTGGCGCCAATCGATTCCTCGTGGCCAAAAACCCCAGACCCCCAAGTTTACCGGAGTTTATTAATTCTGGGGCGATTTTCGACTTGGCAACCATTCCTCGTATTATAGTATTAGATAAATATAATATAGTCTGTTATATCACTATGGTATCATTCCGCCTTAAAAACTCACAATGCAAATAACATTTTTACATATTTCTTCATTAAATTAAAGAAATTTCGGAATTCAGAAGCAAAAATTTTTTTCATACAATATTTATAATTCCAAACATCTCGTCATATATTAAAAAAAGGAAAACACAAGAAATGACAAAATTGTTTGCCATTTTTATGTTATTTAATGCAGGTTATTTAATACTTATTCACTATTTAAATATTCTTATATTAAAGTCGACCGATGTTATAAATATTCAATGTAAGGGAAATGAGAACATTTCCACGAGTTATTAAATACTAAGCCTATTACTTATGTAAATCGCCTATGGATAAGAAATGAGAAATAATGAAGTGGTTAATACCCTACTGAAATTTAATCTTTGGTAATTTTCTTGTTCTGTTGAATTAATCATCATTTGTGTGCTATTGGATTAAAAAGCTTTTAATATGAATTTACCTTAGAAATTGGATTATACAATTTATTTTATTTAATCAAGATATGAAATGCATGAAAGCGTCTTTTGAAAAGATTGGTTATTATATTAACCTAAAAAATGAATATTGTTAACACGGGAGTTGAGAAAATAAATCCATTCCATGGAATTTTGAAGCGAAATATTTTGTGCAATCAACAAGCAATATAAAAGTCAGACAAATAATAGTTTATAAAGAATTAGAAATAATAAATCTTTTATAAAGCATTGTTTATTTAATACTTAAATACTATTTAATCGCATATAAAAATATAGTAATTGGCTAGATTTAGCCAACAAAAGAGTTGGGATAAGAAGAAAAAACAATTGTAATCTTAAAACTAGCAGTGCATGTAAAGGTTTAGCAAGTAAACATTTACGAGGGGAAATAACTTATTCACAATTTACTTAGTTTTGCTGTAAATTATTTTTTCATAAAGGAAATATTTAAACATTCATTCATATGTGGTAAAATAGAAAAAAAAGTAATGATAGAAACAATAGTATAGTTAGTAGAATCTTTACATTGAAAAAGTCAGCATGTAAATTATTTAAATACATTTCTGAAATAGGGGGATATAAAATTTGGAAAAAATATATTTCTTGTTATTTTTTTAATTTGTGGGCTGAATTTAACTTTTAAACACTAGTCTATTTAAATATTCTCATTCAGTCACAAATTTTCCTTTTATCAGAAGATGTATTAAAAATTTCGAAGAATAACTCAATAAAATATGAAAGATCTCAGTGCAGAGTTGTATTTGGAAATATAATAACCTATCTAGTCGAGATCACATTTCTCGATAATGACTTACGATCAAGCAATGTGATATACAATACTGCACAGATATAGGAACTTTTTATATTATTTCTTTCTCATGAGGAGGGTAACACAAGTGAAAGATTGGTTTAACTAATTCAAAAATGGCTATACATTAATGCAGACGATCACGAATTCATACTGGAAGAACAAACAATGGCAAAGCAGTATTATCAATAAGTTCTGTTTAGACTCGGAGATGCAGTTTGGTTCAAAATTCCAGATATATGGACGACGAAAAACTAGTAGTCGCATCATGATAATGCTGCCACTCATTCGTCACACCTGCTCCAGACTTTTTGGCGAAACACGAAACTTTAATCGGTTCCTAACTTCCTTATTCTCCAGATATAGTTCCTTTTGACTTCCGGCTGTTTTCGAAATTGAATATGTCGTTGAAAATATCTTGTTTAGAGAGTAGAGATGCAGACCGCATCAACAGAAATAAATAGAGATAACAGAGCTAAGTGCATAAAGGGTCAAGAGGTCTACTTTGTAGAGGATTTGTATCTCTGTTTCTTTACGTAAGTAATATATTTTTCCTGACCAGAGGTTATCTATTTTTCAAAAAGTATCCTTGTATATTCAAATTTCCCATGAGAAACGAACATCATTAACTAATTATTAGCTTATGGAAGTTGCTTGTATAGAAAATGCTATATATATATATATATATATATATATAAAATTAATAATTATTTAATGTAATTTATTAAAATGTAATTAAATAGTATAATTATTTAAATGTAAAACACTTCTAGACTATAAACAGATAATGGATAAAAAGTGCTAAAAGCAATGGTAACGTGAATTATCAACCTGAAAAATAATCAGGAAATTCAAGATAATTTTAAAGATTTATTCCATGTAAAATTCGAATATTTTCTTTTAAAAAAAATATTTTAATGTTTTACAACTCTCGCTTTAAGCGAAATTGAAAAATTATATTTTATTTTCATCACGTACTAAACGATGCATATTTCTTCCAAAATGATGTGACTTTGATCGTAAACATTCCGACCCTTCTTAGTAGATTTCTCTAATATAGAATCTTGCTCGCCATTCTTAAATAGGAGAAGAGAGGAATTTCCTTTTTGGAAAATACAATTTTGCTGATGCTCTTATTCAAATCAGTTCCATTCAGAAGAACATAATCTTCAGAGAAAACCTTAGGATGCGCCGAATGTGAAGCAGGTTCGAAGAATAAATCTGAAAAGCTCTAGGTAAAATCGAATTTTCCAGAATTTCTTAATCGAATGAGCTTTTACTAATCTATTTCGCGTTGGCAGCAATAATACAAACAGTTTTTGCACACTTTTCAGAATCAAATAAGACGATTGTTCGAAAAATTGCTTTTTAAAATAACGAATTATATGGAAAAAATCTGAAATAGATATAATTATGATGGCATATTATCGATAAACTGTGATATACTGGAAACATCGTTAAAATGATCCAAGGAACGGATTGACTTTGATTTTATTTAATTGTAAAGTATCAGACGTTTTTGAAAAAGGATTTTTCAAAACTTTAATTTCATTTTTAATTAAGAAGAAAAAGTAAAGTTTTTCACTCGTAATTCCATAACATATTATTGACTGAAAATAGTTTTTGTACACCAAATATAGGCAGTTTAGGGAAATAGTAAATCCTCTTTACTGTTAAGTCATAAAGCAATGTATAAGGATCTGGAAATTAAATCTGTTTTGAATTTATCAAATTAATTACAATAAACTTTTGTTCTCCTTCAATTGGATTTAATGGGAGCTGAGGATCTTTCGAAGATGTTTAGTTTAGTTTGATTATGCTAACGACCTATTTTAAAGTTACACTAGGGCTATTTTGAGACGGGCCTTGTAATTTTGAATCGTAGTCAAACGACAGGGACAACACCAGGGATGACACCCCCCACCCTCTCTTCACATCACATCAGCGGGAAGACATTTGGTCTGGATGGATTTAACGTCCACCTGACCCGCTTAAGCGACGGTTCTTCGGTGGTATGACGTCACGAACATGAAACTTCTCATTTCCGAAGCCGAGGCCTTACCATCAGGCTTCCGCGGCCCCTATTTCAGAATGAAACAAAATACACCTATCCCCCGATTTACACTGAAGATAGGTTCCTTAGAAAACCGTGTAAATCGAAATCGTTGATTCTTATACGTAAAACCGTGTAAATCGAAAACAAACTAAAATGTGCATAATTCAGTCATTTATTTCAACGTAAAATAAAACTAAATATATCTTAAAAACATAAAAATAATTGTCTATTTATAAAATAACAAAAATATAAGGTATATTTATGTAATTCATTTTACATATAGAAACGAGAAATATAAATTAAAAAATTTAATCAGAAATTTAGTTACTGTTATCACTTTCGTAGACTCTCAATCTTTTATTCCTGATTGGTATGGTGCAAATCCAGTGGTGCGTTCCGGGTCGGTGCAAATTTAAAAACCGTGTAAAAGTGAAATCTTGTAAACCGAGTGCCGTGTAAATCGGGGGATAGGTGTATTATTATTATTTTTTAATCATCCGAAACAATGTGGATTGTCAGTGATTTTCTAGATTTAGAAAAAAAAGTAAATTCACTCTAGAATAAAAAAGATATCAGCTTTTCAAAAGTGAACATCAGATATAATGTGTTAGATTTTATATATATGTTATATCTTTATTGAGAGAAAAAACTAGCTTAATAAATTATTGAGAGCAAAAAAATAAAAAAATTATTTATCGAGAGGAATAATACTCTCAATCTACCTGCTTGATACAAATAAAAAGTTTTCAGAAGCGAAGTCAAATGCTATAGATATCAAGTCAAATGAAGTCAAATGCTATAG
>JAPMOQ010032104.1:2468107-2500755 GCA_026543055.1 Argiope trifasciata
CAAGTCAAATGAAGTCAAATGCTATAGATATCAAGTCAAATGCTATAAAAATCAAGAAATTCATTTTAATACAATGGCTAGATTTTTGATTTAAAAAAACAAATAAAAACAAAAGGCTAATAATGGTTATGATTTGTTTTTTTTGAGGAAGGAGAAAGGAATCTGGATTACCGGATAGATTTCAGTCTTCTATCCATTATTTTACCCAATCTTCACACTTTCGTATGTGAAATATCCTAAATGATTGTCATCTAATACCCTGGAATTTTTATACATTAATATTCTGAAATGGTTTTGGATACATCCTCTATAAATGCTTTCACAATAATTTTACTTTTATTTACTGGGTTAATAAAATTTTTATTTGCGACTAAGCAGAAAGTTGGACGTGCCCTTTTAATTTAAAATGCTTTGTCTTTGGAAGGATGTATTTTGTAACTTAAAATCTGCCAAAGATAATAGTTTTCTACCAATCTATGATTTAAAAAAATATCCATATTATCTATATTCTAGCCATATGTATATAGTTTTCAAAATTGGAGATATTATTCAATAAATGAATTCTGCATTGAATTAAATATTAAAATCAAAAATGTAAATATATTACATTATAAATCAAAATAATATCAAAATTTAATACAATTGTAACTTACAGAAGATAAATTAAATCTGTAGAAATTAAAAAATATATATTATAATAATATTTTGGGTCAACTTAAAAACAAAAAACCCCAAATCAATTCCATTTATTCTATTCAACTCATTAAGTGTTTAACTAGAGTATAAAATAATTTTTTTAACAAATTGCTGTCATATCCGTTTTAAATGAAAATATCATTCTTAAATTTATAGTAAATATTATTTTGTGCTAAAGCACAAGTGAAAGTTTTGTAACTGTACAGATATGTTTTCGTTACCAGAAAAACTGAGAATTTTTTGAAAAATTCAGTTAAAGAAAATTAAAAAAAAAAAAAAAAACGTTTCATAATTGTGATTTTAATTTAATGAAATCTTTAGAATTCAATGAATAGAATTTCAATGATCATTTTAGGAATTCCTTAATATTCACTGAAGATCAACGTTCCAAAGAAGGAATGCACTCAATTACCCTCTAGGCTCGATTTCCCTCACTAGTTCTTTTTTCTTGGCTTTGAATAGAATCTGTGATAGTGCAAAGGAGCTTCTAAAACAGATATCTTATCTCCACTCCTAATTTATATAACTCTAAAATTCTAATAGTTTTATTGCCAAAAATGGCAAATCACTAAATGAGAACAAATTTTGTCGCCAAGAATGGGAGTTATCTACTTATCACTCATTCAGAATACATTAAAATACCTGTATTTTTTTCCTTGTTACTAGTCTTACTATGCAGAGAAGCAATATTAGATATTCATAATACTAATGTGTTAATATCGCAGATATTCAAGAAGGGATCACTTCTATTGGTTAGGATTATTAGATCTATTCAAACTTTCCAATAACCACATTTAGATAACGAAAATATTTATTTCGCGTTTAAAAATCATTTTTAGCATTAAGTCTTTTGAATTGTTCGTTTAACCACCTAACAGTTTTATTTTCTTTATCATGTAATAAGATGGCATCTTCCTTTTGGGGAATTTTTTCTTATTTTTATTCAAGTAGAAGCCTATTGAATGCTTGACTTATCTGTGTATTCGAAGTAATTTTAATATTGAACTATATTCGTTTTGAATAGTTTATTTTTTGTTTAAAATTATCAAAATTATTAGAAAACTCGATGCACGTATCGCATTCGGGCAAAATAATTACGCGGTTAAATACAGATGTAAAAGTACAAAAAGGAGTTATTCAAGTTCTTTGCTTTCAATATTTTCGCCAACTTTTCAGGTGTATAAGAAATTTTATTCTATATATGCACCATCAGTAAATGTTAAGAGTAAAAAATCCTTCAAAATAGAACAAAAAAAAAAGCTATTAAAGTAACATGTTGCATCTCTCAGGTCTGAAAAATGGACTCGATCTTATACGTGCTCCTTGCGAGCTGCACTTTTATCTCAGTCATAAAAATCTCACCGAGATTTTTAAATCTCTCTTGTTATTTTCACTATTTTAAATTATTCCTTAGGGAAGAAGGAAAGAAAAGTTTTCTAATCTGTGGTTGAGGAGGTTACATACAGTACTTTTTTTTCAAACAAAAAGGTTTTTGCCTTTCAAATTTCGAATCTGAATTTTTTTTAATGTTTTCAAGCTTTAGCTTTAAAAAGAAGGAGAGTAAAATCTATTCCTTTGATCTTAACGCTTCTAGTAATTCTATATCTTTTTTTATTTGGTTTCTGATTAATCTCTTTGCCTTTGAAAAATAATATTTTTTAACATACAAATTTCAATACGAATTTTGTGTATATTTTGCGAATCACTAGCTGATTCCTAAGCCATTAAAGGAAGCATAAAAGAATGAAACTTGTAGATTCAATTGCTTTTTTATTGAGACTATGTTGAGTTATATAAAATTATCTACTTATTATTGAAAACTTGATATCTAGGTCGATGTTTCTCCAAGAAGGATGCAGGTCCTGGTACAAAAATATTTTACATAACATAACTGGAACCAGTATAAAAATTTAAGTATTGATAATTTTTAGCAGCACGCTTCCTGTCTGAAATATTATAAAATATAACTTATTAGGCTATTAATAGTTTTTATTTTTAATAGGACTTTAAAACCATATTTTACAGTTTAAAAATTAGCTATGAGATCATTTATAGAGAAGGTTCAAACTGTTATTCTTCGTTATTTTATTAAAATATATTTATTACTGAGAAATAAAAATGTGATGAGTGATACTGTTTATTTTCAATAAGAAATTATTTATTTTAAGAGAAAAGATTACATATTATATGTTTCAATATATAATTTTCTACCTTCCTAATGTTTCCTTTCCTTTATTTAAGTAAAGAAAAAATTGTAAATTTATTTTCATGATAAAACAAAGATTATTATTTTGAATATTTTTTAAATAGAGAATAATGAAATCTTAATTAAAAAATTTTTTTTAAAAATAAGTTTGCATATTTGCATATTTTTAGAAGATATTTGATTTATAAAAATGGCAAGCTGAAGTTTAGAACGTGAAAACATCAGATAGTAGGAATTTAACGAGGGATATTGTTGAAAAATTTCTAGAGCATCTGCTTTATTTATTATAAAAAAAGAAAAAGACATAAATAAAACTTTAAGAATAATCATAAAATGAATCGTTAGAGTAGAAACAGGTTTTCTTTAAAAAATCTTGTTTGCGATTTGATTTCTTTCTTTTTTACATTTTGATATTTTTTGATTCCATATCACATTAGTTCACTGAAAGCAATAAAACCCAGGCATTATTTTTTGCTTTTTAGTGTTTTTCAAGCTACTTTCGTAGCAATTAATTCATCATAGTTCCCCATTTTGTTATTAATGAATTCACTTGGCCATCATTCAACCATTTTACTGAACATTTCTTTTCATTAAATCGCCATAATAAGCAGTTATATCAAACCAAAATTTCCAAATATTAGGAGTTATCACATAATTATTAACATCATTTCTTATTACAGCAATCTTATCGACTTGCAGTCTTCGTAAACCCAATATAAAGTGATTGCGCAGGAGTACAGAGAGTAACATTCCAGATATTGAAATACCAGCATAACAATCGTTTCTCCGACGATAATGATTAAACCACAGTGCGTGTTTCATTAATGATGGTTTCTGACCAGAAGTTGGTCAAATGAGAATAACGAATACTGAGACACAAAAGTATTTAAACCGTATCTTATTGTATTATACATAGGATTAGGGAGTATTTATGAAAATTAAATAATTTAATATCACGAAAGATATGAAATTCTGTAAGAACGGAAATTAAATTTATACTCAGTTACACATTATTGAAATGAGATAAAATTAGAAATTGCGTATAAAGAATTCCCTGTTCTGCCAGAGAAAATTGAATGATAACCATCAACATAATCATTCCGGCGGTAGCAATGGTAGAATACTAATGGGCATTATAAAACGCGTAAGAAATATGCCTGTCATCTCAATGGTTGCTATAAGTCCCGTGCCATTATTTTATCAATCGGAGAAGAGAGACCAACCAATCAGCATTTTGAAAACTTTCATTTCTATTTCGGTGGTGCTTCCAGTGGGAGAATTGCATACGAGTCAATTTTGCATCTCTTGTATTATTTGCACAAAAAAGTGCATTAAATTAAATTTATTCAGCGCGACTGCTGATTTTATTATATCTAAATACAAATAACACTTTGCTGCAGAGAAAGTTTTCAGAATTGTATAGTCAATAACCAAGTAATTAAATGAATTTAAGAACAAATAAATCTTTAAATATCATTTTACTACTACTCGTTTCTTTTGTAAACTCCTACTCTTATTGTATTCATTTGATTTAAAATTCCCCGCCAACAGTAATGAATATAACAAATCCCTTAATCAATTATTTCACGGAATTCTATCTTGCTTCTGCCTACAAAGCTGACATTTAAACTTAAGGAATAAGTTAAACATGAATAATAGAAAATCAGTCCTAATTCAATTTGCAAACAAAACTCGCAGTACTAGTAAAATGTCATTGAATCATACGAGTGTGAATTGTTGGATAGAATGGAATATACCTTGTTTTTATCGAGCCAGAAGTTTTTCGGGAGATTCTTTCCTGTGCAGTTAGGATCTATACAATTGAGGAAATTCACAAGCATAATTATAGATTACTCAAACAATTAGTACTGAAGACTCCTTTTGATTGGACTGTTAATGATTAAGCATTTACTAGCCTCTTGAAACTATGGAATACTAATGATGGTTTCAATGGTTGTAGTGATAACTAAAATATTCTATGACATATATAGATTGTTTATATTCAAGGGAAAAAGTACTATATATATGCAAATTCTATATTTCGTAATAAAATTGCTGTTTCAATTCTTTGAATGTAAGTTTTATCAATATCAAAAATATTATATAGTGCGACTGATGCGCAATAGGGATGGGTAAGTTATTTAATGTTAATTAGATTTTATTTGCATTTGGAGGTTGGCTGATTTTGTAGGAAAGCTCTGTTTCATTTCAGTTAAATTTCATATGCAGAACTTGCCATTCCTTCGACAATCTATGTTTAGGCATCGTAAGGCAATAAATATCTTTTATTTTAAGTTTAATTTACACATGTTTTTTGTTTGTTAATTTAATTTAGGTTAATTATATTAACTTCCTTTTTGAGACCAACGAGTGGGTATCAAAAAGAAGGTTCAAATTTTGGCACCATAATTTTGAACCCCAGCTGAAAAGGATGATACAAGAGCTAGCATATTCTCCCCATACTTCCGCGTTATGCCTTTGGTAAATGTTTGCAAAAACATCAAAATTACTGCGCATAAGCCCGCATGTGTGGAAAATTTTTGGTGAATTCGAATTTCGAACTTGTTGATCTCCAATCCCGAGATCGACATCTAACCAGTAGGTTATCTCAGTTCCTTTAGTTTTGTTTATTTCGAATTTCCAATTTTTAACCGGATTGTTTTAAATACGATGCTACCATGCGAAGTACCTAAACCATATAGAGGTGAACACAGATTGCATTTAAAAATTCTATCAATTTTAGTTTCACATACATTTGTTTATAATTTTATTAATTCTCTAACTAGGTATTCTGTAATTAATTCTAGTCAAACGTATATCAATTTCCGGTTAATAACCTTGGTTTTTTTGCGCGGACAAGTAACTACAATCTATTCTGTTTCAGTAAATATTTATATAAATGTCAATTCTAATTGTTTCTAAAATATTTAAAACTATCTGCAAGCGTTAAATCCAAATAACGATGACATTTAGAGACTAATGAAAGCAACGTAGTCCGTTATTGTTTTGAAAACACAGATGAAACATTTAACAATTATTAACACATTATGGACGAAACAAAAATAAACATTTACTCGATCGCGTAAACAAGATTATCAATTAGCTTACAACAATTTCAGCAACCAATTTTTTGTAATAATTTAACAACTCTCTTGCGACATTGCTTAAGCGCTTCCGTCGAATTTCCAATTATCTTTCAGGTATTTAAAAAACCATCGTAAATATCTGCGAATTTTCATTACAAGATTATGCGATAAATGTCAATTTGGAGTTGTTGACCAGTAAACAATTTCAATAATCTCGCTTGAATAGACTAAAATGTTGTTAATGAAAAATTACTCCCCTTCTTTATTTTCTCTACAACTTAACTTTAGGTATAGTCTGTTGAGCAGCATATCATTAAAATAAAAGAATTATCTTTTAAAACGAAAGATTTTAACAGCATCATATTTTGCCATGAGCAGACGTTTCTGAAAATTCATTACTTAAAGCCAAAGGCTAAAGCTGCGTTGCACTCATTAGTTAGACAGCGGCTTTACGTTGAATGCTAATTCGATCTTAAGTAATTTAACTCGGTTACGCGGAAAAATCACGTAGTGAAGTTTGATAAATAAAATAGGGTTGAAAGCTCTCTTTTATCAGGCTAGTTCTAAGTATTTCTTAGAAAATGACAACCAATTATTTTTAAAAATAGCACTTAGTATATACAATGTAGTTGTAATTAAAATTAAACTTTCAAATGATTATAAAAGAAAAACTACTGGACCAAACGTTACCAAACTTAGTAATAGTTTAAAGAAGGCTGTAGGAATTTCTTTGAAGACAAAAAAAAAGTAATAATAAAGTTCGGAAAATCTTCATAAGGGGAGGGAATGATCTGTTTGAAATATATTTAATCATTTCTGAAACATTTGACAAAGCTTGTTCAATGTGACGTCCACCATTTTCACAAGGCAAATTAGACCCCATTACTGCAATCTCAATAGTAGCTCGTAACATTATCGGAGGAAAGTAAAGCACATGTTGGGATATCGCATCTTTCAGTTTCGAAAAGTTATTTAGATTGCCATCATAAACAGTGCATTTGAGATGACACACACTTAACATGCTTTATAATACGTTTCAGAAACGATTAAACACATTTTAAACCTACGTCTTCATGCCCAATTTTTCATAGCAATATTACATAAAACATCATTTCACGCATGCTGGTGAATTTTTGAATTTTTTTTTCAACGGAAAAGAAATTCTCATGACACCCAATAAACTACTACCGAATTTCACAACATTTGCACAATAATTTTCTTTTTATGACCATTTCAGAGTGGAACTTTAATTACAACCACCCTGCATTTCGAACAAACTGTATTAACCCTTGGATGATGCTTTTCATACACCATTCAAGACAGGGCATCACTTTAATGTTTTATATATTTATTTTTCAATTTTGATTGTTAAAAATATCTACAGAATGGTGAAAGGGTGTAAATTAATTTTTCGGAAACAATTATCTATATTTATTTTTCGGAGCAATAAGCAAATACCGTATTAGGGGAAGGATTTTGTATCGAATTACTTTTTCGAGCTCAAGGGATTAGCGTCCCATCATTGTGATTATGAGAAAATAAATACAAAATAAAGATACTTATAAATACAAATTAAAGATACGATAATTATTACAACAAATGAACGAAGAGTAAAAGTAAACTGTCATGAGAAAAAGCAGAATAATTCTTTTTTTTTCTGTGCATATTCTTATTGTGTTCTGTGAATATTATTCATGTTGACTGCCACATGATTCAGCTGGGGATTATTTCCACTATCTTATTATACGATGAATCTAATTAGATCACCCTTATAGTAGTTAAGAAAGTCATGAAAAGGAGATGCTTATAATTGCATGTCTAATTACTAATGTAGATAGATGGTTCGAATATGAGGAAGAATCACTTATAGTGAAAGTATCAAAATACTACAAAATGAATCTGGTAATAGAAGTTTTCGGCATGTTTTACAATAACAATTTGTATGAGACTTTACTAATATAAACAAGTATTTTTGAAAATAAAGAATTTTTTAAAACTTGTTAATCATTATATACTTTGTATTATAGCTTTTCAGTCTTTCCACTGATTTCAGCACTCCACATTTCAAGAAAATAGAAAAATTTTAGTCATTTTGCAATTAGATATTGCAGATGATTGTGGCACAATAAATAGATTCAACCCTTTGCTCTCAGACGCGTCGCACCATTTAAGACCGAGCACCATTTTAACGTTTTATTTTTTTAAATATGATTTTAAAAAAACCCCAAAGAATGGTAAGAAAGTGTAAATTAATTTTTCGCTAAAATCTAACTTAAAACTATAATAAATATTTATTTTCATTGCAATAAGTCCATATGTTAGCTGAGTAATTTTACATCTAATTACTTTTCTGATGCAAAGGATTAGCTTAACTAATGCTAGAAATTCGATGCAGCTACTCAAGATAATCTTTCTTCTAAGTCGTAGGTTTCTAAGATGCTCTATAACAATCGTATAGAATTTTGATTTTGTCATAAGTAAACGCTGGGATAATAACCTTTAGCGTTAGATAATAACCCTGGTGCAGACACGGCAACATTGGGATGGGTGCATATTTGACGCTTAAAACACTTATAATTCAGTTTTTTATTAAAAAGATATCAATACATAAGATAAGATCATAGTTACTAATTTTTATTGTAAATTGTGTATTAAGTAACTGCGCCGTGATCATAAATTTAAAAAAATGGAATTAAATAGTTTTAAGTTTGAAGTACGCATTGCAATCCATTGTAGCCTCAGCGGAGCCACTCAGTTTGTAAAAACTGCTTTCATATATGCTAAAATAGTTAACTGTAAGTATATTCAGCATAATGTTGATTTATTTTAATATCATAAAAAAAAATTAAAAAAATGTTTCGAGGTATTATTGCATTTTTATTCTCCGAAGTACATATTCCCCACTCTGACATTGACAGGTCAAACGATAAGACTTCTAGAGCACCAACTAGAACAGACACCTATCATTATTAATTGAGACAGAAGACGAACTTATTTTTGTCTATCACCGGTGACGGTTCGTAATGAGTCAGTCTGCTGTGACAGAAATAATAAACTTATATTTTCTATCTCGTCAGTCAAAAGTGACTACTTTCTATTTGTCGTTCTAATCGCACCCTTCATTGTTGATTAACAATCTAATTTTCTCTCAAATTGAGTTAATAGTTGTTTATAGATGATATTCATTTTTAAAATGTTACATTCTCTAAATGAATCTTAACATGAAGATAGTAAAATAATGTTCTTAAATCTATTCAGTCTAAAAGTATTTTTATATAGGTTTTCGGTTGTTCAGTATAAAAGAAATAGGACAGCAGCAATAAACAGCACAGACGAAAAGGGCTTAACAATAGATTTAGTGCTTGACAAATTGAAGGGCATAAGCTAAATTGAAAATTCTGGTAGTAATGAAGGATTTAGTTTTAAAATGCAGCTTCTTTTTGAGTAAAAATATATAGACATTTCTTTAAACTTTAAAGACATACCATTGATAGAAACTTAAATTATTATACTTAGTAGGAGGAAATAAATAAGGAACTTAATGAGGAATAAATGTCAAACGAAATGACAGCAACACTGTCATTTCTTATCGTAAATAAAATGATCTTAAACCGAAATATGTAATGTTGGTTTGTTTGAAAAATATTCTTGATTCTTTGTATTATTAATTACTAAGCGATAAGCAAATGATGCATTTTGTTCCTGAGTTGATGCTCAGAGATTTCAAAGTCGTTGTCTTCATTTTATTCCACTTTCGTAACAAGATTTAATTAAACATCGGTGAATAAATATCAAAAAATTGTCATTATGATAAGAAGAAGTTAGAAAACCATTAAGCATATGTTATATCTTAGCAATAATGAACTTTTAGGAAATTTCCTTTTAATATTCCTCTTGTATCAAATTATATGTAAATATTTACTGGTGCAAAATGCTAAGAAACAAAAATCGATGGTTCAGGGAAAATCACTCTCTACAATCTCTTGTTTCGATCCAAACGGAAATTAATGAAGTTCTCCTAATTTTGAATTCGCCGCATCTACTATCCGAAAGCTTTCACGCAATGCATGCTAAAGATTTTTCTGACCGAGTATTGAAAAGACTCTTTGTTACAAACAGATCAAAGGTTGTTAGTTTTAGTAACTTCTGCCTTATCAATAATCCAAATATAATAAACTATCGTGGCTACTAGTTAGTTTCTTTATACGGAACAATAAAACAATGGAATTTGAAACACCAAAATATATAATTTTATTTCAAAATGCCACAAACTATTGTAATTTTAAATCAAATTTATAATTTCAGCTAATAGTGAATATTATGATAAAGACAGTGACAGTAATGGTAATTGTAAGACAAATGACAATTAAGAGAAAAGAAAGAAAATATGAATTCTTTGTTTAGCTAATTATTATTCTTTTCATAATAAGAAAAAATTTACCATACGTTTTGATAATGGAGATAAAAGAATACTGGAATGTTTTGAATTCAGTTGATTATATATTTTTTAACAAATGAAAGGTATAATGATTCCATAATTGAATTCTTGATATTTATATGATAAAAAAGTTGATTGTTTACAGTTGTGACAAAAGAAATTTTATACTCATATAAAATATTTACGATGAAAAAAATATCCCAAACCTCATAAAAAATACGCCTTGATGCAAAAAGTTTTATTTAAATATAAAATCAAGCAAAACTACACGATTTTATATGACGCCAAATGTTATTCATCAGAAAACAAGTCAAATAATTAAGTTATGGTTACCATTTTTTATAAAGCTTAAAAAATATAGCTAATTATCGAAAAATAATGGAATTAATTACTTTTCTCACAATTTATCCTTCATAGTATATTCTTTGTTGAAAAAAACTATTGTTGCCGAAGTATAGTCTATCATTATCTAATCATTATCAAGTTATTAGTAATTTTTTGCTTCAGCTAAGGCACGAAAAAATAAACCCTTGAAGAATAGAGATTCTTACATGAAAGAAAAACATAAGATGAAAGTTTTTGTATTAAAATAAAGCACGTTTCACATTTTCGATATATTTGATGTGTAGCAAGGGGCTGAATCCTGCTGAAAAATAATAGATGAATTGTTCGGACAGAGATCATTGATGGAAGGTGTACGTTTTGGGCTCTAGAATAGTGTCAGTGTATTTTCCTGTATTTAATGCGTCGTCGATAACATGAAGGATACCAATACCACCTGCTGACATGCATGATCAAATCTTAACACTGAGTTCTTCATAGTTGACTGTTTGGAGTCAGGATGCAGCTCTTCGCCTATTGCATGTCTTACACATTTTCATCATCACTACCTAATAACGATATATTTGTTTCCTCACTCCAGATAACTTATGACCACTGATCATATGTCCAGTTAATGTATTCCTTTGCCCACTGTAATCTCTTTATATATTGCTGTAAATTGAGATAAGGATTTTTCTCGTTGAATTCTACTTCTTAGTCCAACATTTAATAAACTTCTGCTTGTTCTTGAACCGACATAAATGGCTGAATCATTTGATTGACTTCTGGTAGCTGTACATGGCATTCTTCTATTTTGGAGACAAAGTGTTCTTATTCTCCTGTCATGGAAAAATATAATTTCTTTTCCAGCCATTTCCTACTTTGTTTTTTTACTAAATTTGTCTCTTGATATCATAAACAAAATTCTGGGACTTCAGGTATAGAACCATCTGAAGACTTCAGAACTTAACCATCCACTTATCTTCGAATTTCAGTATAGAAAAAACCACACTCTTGTAACACAATAATCTTAGTTCTTTTTCTATATATCCAATCGATTGTTTTATTCGATGTCATTGCTTATTGATTGAATATTAGAAATACTTACAAAAATTTCTTTAAAATATCTAACAAATTTTTAAACTTTGCAATTTTATTACATAAAAGATAAGACTTCCTTCTACAGAAAAATGCACAATACTTGTTACAACTTTAAACATGATGTCATCTTCTGCAAGCAGTTATAAACATTTAATTTCTTCCCAGAACAAGAACGGTGATTTGTCAGGAAAGTTAGAAATTACAATCCTCATCAACACTATATGTATTATATAGATTAAAAGCAGAATAACTTTTTGTATTGAAATTAGCATTAAATTCTCTTTAAAATAGTATGCAACAGCTTGCATTAGTGAAATGTAACATTTTCCAAAAGTATACAAAACTAGAAAACAATGATTTTCAAAGGTGCCCACAATTTTGGCCAAAACTATATAACAACCAGTTGAATAATTAGCGACACTATTAAAAGTTTTACCAATGATGGCAAATATGATTTCGCTAATATATATATGCAAAACAAAAAACAACAAAGACAGTATCAAATAATAGGTATAAAAATATCAAACTTTCTGTGTCCTCAGCTTGTGCTGAAAGACCTAGCTAAATATATCTAGTATTTTTTTTACATTTGATATTTTTCTATTTTATTTTTCTTTCCATTTTTTCTTTTTTTAACTATGTTTCGTATTTTACAATTCCCTGTAATTATCTTTGGTGTTGTAAAAAAATCCAGTCATTTCTCAAATACCTCAGTAAAATATAAAATATGTATTTTGCTTTGATTATTATATTGAATATATTTGTTTATAATTTTGATGGTATTTAACTGCATTTTTAACTCATAAATTTAAAAATGCAAATGTTTATACAGAAGAAATTGTTAAATATGCATTAGAATATCATCCTGTTTTACGTTTTCCTGAGTTTTTAATATCTAAGATCTTTAAGTCACAAAAAAGGGTATGATTAGATTTTGTTTAAATTAGTGTTTGGTATTTTGCATTAAAATTTCTGTGCCACCTGCGCGAAAAGTAATTAGCTTGTTTACATGGGAAATGAATTTCGTACCACCAGACTATTTTCCTATTTGATTCCATTTAATTAATTAGTTTATTTTTTCACAGCTTTGTTCAACAATATAACTGGGATAGGCTCTGCAGATGCGACATAACACAGGTCAGATGTCATTCGGGTCAGTGAAAATCGCATTAGGAGAAGCTACTCTCAGTATTAGTGTTAATTAATTCCTGACCCTTCTATGGAGTTGTTGAATTTTCTATACCAGTGTTAATTTAATCAAGTTGGATGTTTTGGGTGTTTGTCGTGTTATAGTTTGAAACAAAGTTATAGACAGGATTCGTGGTGCCAACAAAAACAAATAAACCTAGAATTTAAAATACACGACAGATTTATTATCATGATTTGCGTTATATTGAAGAATACAACTAATTTCAAGATTTGATTTATGATGAAAAAAAGAGTCAATTCCAGGATTTTTATATTGTAATATTAAAGCATTTATTATTTTATTGTTAAGAATAAAAAATTTAAGATATTGTTGACAGATTCAAGAATAAGCAGATTCTTGAATCTGAATAGTTCAATACACAAAATAAAGATATTGTATGCAGATTCAAGGATAAGCAGTTTTTTGAATTAGATTAATTCAACATTCAAAGTAAAGACATTCTTGACAACGAACAGATTCTTGACATAATCTGAATAATTCTATTCTGAATAATAGAATTAATTTCAGAATTTGCTTTATGGTCATAAAAAATAATACATTGAATTTGTTGAAATCCAGCATTGAAATATTGTAAGTATTTATGACACAGGAAAGTAACGTCATAAATTTTAATAAGTATTTAAATAATTTGTCCACTGTTGAATTTTGTCATTCAGAAAAATCATAACAGAGGATGCATTTTTTAAAAGAAATTCTCTTCATTTAAGCTTTTGCATTTTTACTACTGATTTACTATCGAATATTATTCTCTATTTTATGTAAGATTTTCATTTTAATAATTTAAGCATTTCATATTATCTCATAACTTTCAAAATAAGGGTTGAATATGCTACATTGATAATTACATACATCGATTGTTTTGTTGGACAGACTTTTTCTCTTTTCGTTGTGTGTAAACTAATTGCAACATATTTGTTATATTTTAATGTAATTTAGTTTGTGGAAATTACAGCCTTAAATATTTATTTATAGATTTTTTTCTAACAATTTCCTGATGAAAATAAATTTGTTAAGAGGGAATTTCAATACATTCTTTCCGTGATATTTGGTTATAATAAAATATTTTTTATGATTTGAACTTTTAAAATCTGAAGCTCGGATACAATGTTTGATAATTTTTTTCCAAGAAAGTAATTTAAAAAAAAAGATGTCAGAAAATGTAAATATGTACCCTCATAAAATCTGCGAAAGATATTTGAAACTTTACAAAGCTGAAGATTTTTGGATAAAAGGGGAAGTGCCTTGCTCATTCTTAAGGAATCTTAATGCCAGAGGGCTATTTCTCCTGGTAAGTGTATGTTCAGATCTCTTATATAGAACGAAAGTGATTCAATAAAGTTTATCGGAAAAAGAAATACCCGAAAAGTTTCGCAAACTAAACATCAAAGAGAAGTATGAGATATATTTACAGAATGTGAAGGATTTTAAAATATATTACTATGAGCTAGATAAAGTACAACTTTTAAGAAATTTGATTTTTTTTTTGAAAATGTCTTTCATATTCTTCGAAGATCATCATTGAATTGAACTTTCTAATAATGTTGATGGCGGTCAGAAAAATGGTGACAGAATAACTCCAGGCGGTTGCAGCTTTTATAGTTGAAAAAAGAAAAGCAAACAAAAAAAAAGCCAAGCCAATAAAAATTTAACATAATTTTTTCCCTCGAATGTATCGAAACCAATATGTGGGTTTTTTACATGTCTGTAAGGCATGTTTCAAATCTACATGGGTTATTTTACGCAAGAAATGCTTTTGAAATAAAATCCATATAACTTGAACATAAATATTGGTTTGAAAAGTTTACCAAAAAGATTTATTCGCTACGTTATACTAGTTACGCAATATAAAAATAAAGTACTGCTTACTTTATATTTATAACAATTGTAGCACTTTTCATCTGAAAGCTGAAGTAAAAAAAAATTAAGTTAGTGGCTTGCAATTAAGATGACAAGTAAGTAAAAAAAATATTATATGGAGTCTTAAATTTTTTATAATTATAAATCTATTGTATAAATTAGCAAAATAATTACTTGTGTTATACACGATTTAAAGGGTTTTATCTCTTATTAATGCTAATTTATACTTGTTTATTTTCCGAGTACTTTTTCCATCAAGCAGTACTAGATTACCTATTTTACTATTTTATAGAAATATTTATCAAAGTTTACTTTATAGATTTAAACAGTTGGTTGCTCAATAAATTACTGAGCAACAAACTTATAAATCATAGAAATTTCCTTACATCAAACATCTTCATTCCCACCAAGAGCGTCCAACTTTAAAAAAAGATTAAATGTGTCAAAATATAATTTTCCTTGAAAATTATCGTTAGAATGACATTGATAAACCATTGGCACTGATTGACATTGATATACAAACAAAATATAAGGTATTGTTTGTTTGGAGGCATCTGTAATTAAAATTAACAAATGGAATCAAGTCAAATTTTAAAAGTTACTTTTGCACAAAGGCATATAAAGGTTGTATGTCAATATCCATATTAATGGAGCTTTAAATTAACTTAGCTTGATAATTACAATTCGTCATTGAAAAATAAATTCAAATAATATCCATATTTTAAAATCTCATATTAGGTTTCAAATTATTCAGGAAAAACCACAACTCTCCTACAATTCTTCATTGAGACAGAAATTTGCATGAATAAATGGTTAATGTTTTTGACATTGAATGCCATTCAACTTTGAAAAAAACTTTATTGGTTGATTTATTATTAAACAAAGTGCTAATAAAATAATTTTCTTCATTTGGTATCATCTACAGCAAAAAAATTGAAGGAAATAAACACAAAAATCATGTGTAAACTTTAAAGGCCCTAAAAGATGAATTTAAAAAAAAAATTAGCAATGAAAGCTGAACGTAATTTAACGTAAACGCCAGACTTAAAAATTAAAATCAATAACTACAACCAGCAAAGTTTTATTAATGCTCTATTGTTATAAAATGAGCATTCAAAAATGAATAATAGAATTTATATAAACAACAATAATTTTTAATTCATGAATATTAGGATCACATTTTGAACATACTTTTGAATACCTGATAATTACTACAGAAATCTCTTTCTTCACCGAATATATTACTTTATAGACTTCCCAGTTGCAAAATTATAATTTGCTCAGTTCCGCTTCTATATGTCTCTAAACAGTGAATGTTATTTTATAGTTATAATGTTATTTTATGTTTACCATAGTTGATATAGACACAATTATCTAAAAACACCCTAAAAAATGGACTAGGTAACTAGCACAGGAGTATTGTCCTCTTTGAATATGAATGAGACATCCAATGTACTTTGAATGTAAAAGCAAATGCTGTTCAAGCAACTCTTGACACCCTATAATATTTGACGTTTGTCTACAAATGCTGTATCAGGTTTTTCTATATAACTAAACTCGGGCCATACCAAAAAAAACCCTAATGCATCAGTTTGTTTCTTAAAGAATGCTTAACCGTTACTCAAATCATGCCAGTAATATTGCCAGTCATCTAGCCACTCATGATCATCAGTATGTAATATTTCTTCTCATCACTGAATACCACATGATGCCAGTCTTCTTTTTCAGATATGACTTTCTGTTCGAATTTCAATCACTTTCCTTTGTTCTTTTCAGTCAATTTCTATGAAGATTTCATCTTCCAGTCATCTACATTATCGCTCTATGGATAGTAAATTTTGATATTGGAGGATTTTGTTGTCTGGCCAAAGTGTAAAATCTAGCATTCCTAGATTTTAGTTCCTTTAACGATAACCTTTTTTGTCCTTTTTTGGTTTTGCTTGGATGTCACGTTTGTCCCCCAGAATATTTTTGAATACTGTAACTATATTACAAGGATAATGCGATTCGTTTGAAAGTTTAGCACTCTATTTCTGCATTTGGTTTTCAATATATCTCAAATTTATTACTTTTTTTCTGCACAACAAGAAAAATATTGCAATGAAGATTAATTTCATTAAATACATTCACATCCATGATCACAAGGCAACATATATTAATATAAATTTTTTAGACATAAGAATTTTAGTATAAAGCTGTATTTAGGTGGATATATCTTTTTGAAATAGTCTCAAAATAAGAAATTATATCGTAAAAAATGAAATTACATTTTTGATAAATTATTTCCTAAATAGATATAAAGGATATTTCATGTACAGGGTGTCTCAGAATACATAGGTCAAACCTTAAGGCTAGGTAAAATACATACAAAGAAGCAATTTTCGTATAGCAATATGGGGTCAAAAATGAAAGTCGTTGGTGGAGTAAGCGAGGGGAAGCAAATCGGAAAATGTAGTGTATGAGAGATTCCAACTGATTCTTATGTCGATCTGATTGCAGAACTTTCAGTTGCAATTTTAACTACTCATGAGACATTTCCTAGAGAATATGAAGATCACTTACTGGAAGCTACCAGGAGTGTTTCGGCGTTGATGCACTTTTTATACTATAATGCAAGAAAAATACTGTCTTATCAATTCCTCGGATTCCCCCCACCCCCTTTTTTTGCCAGAACTTTCATTTACGACTTCACATTACTGCACGGAAAATAGAGGGAATCATTTCCCTGAAACTTTCTGGAATACATTCTTATAAACACGTAATGCCAGAGAACGCTTTCATAAAAAGGGTATATAAAAGTTACGAAATATTAACTTTTGCGTGAATTCACCAGTTTTTTTTGGTTTCAGATGCTCTTTTTAAACGACTGAAACAAAATTTTACACGAAACTGCACTTTTAGTCACAAAATTTCATACCAAATTTGACATATTTAAGGCACTGAGCTTTTCAATTATCGCAGATACATGTTTCTGAATGTACAAACCAACAGGCAGCCCACCATACTTCGATACAGCTCAAAATTCGACAGGTGTCTATAGCATAGATGTAAAATCAGTATACCGAATTTTATCTATCTAAATCTCTCCTTTTTGTAGTAATCGTGTTAACTTATATTCGTACAAATGGACTTCTTGAAATTTAAGATATCTATAGATTTGGTGTAAAAGTCGAATACAAAATCTCAATCATTTAACTCAAAACGTCTTTGTCATAGAGTACCAGAAAAGACGATAATTTTTCGAAAATATGATTTTCAAACTTCTGAACTGATGTGAAATATTCGTATAGATTTATCAAAATCCTGAATTCGATTTTTTTTTATGAATGTTGAGCTTGCTCTATTCTACCGATATGAGAAATTAAAAATATTTGTGTCGCATTTTACTTACACTTAAAGTTTGAATTATGAATTCAGGGACATCTTATATATATATATATATATATATATATATATATAGTGTGTGCGTGTGTAACGGAAAAAGTAATAAATTCGGTGATTATATAAAATTACCAGTGATTATACATAATCACCTCTGAATTTGGTAAATATGATAAATTATTTCATATTTATCAAATTTACCGGTTAGTTTATAAAATCCCCAACTCATAATGGGGAATGTGATAAATTCGGATTACTTTTTGGACAAAATCCAAAACCTTATTCTATGGAGGGAAAATCATTTATTTGTATTTACATGTAAGTTTACTTATTTAGACATATTACAGTGTTATAGAATTACAAAACTTGCGAAATTTTTTACATTTGCACTTATTATCCTAATCACCACTAAATTTGGGAAATATTCTACTCGTAATGGTAAAAGTGATAAATATCATGACTTATTGGACCAGTAGAATAGAGTGCAGGGGTGTTTTTAGCAGTTATTACTCAGAAAGATAGATTTTGGTTGGAGAATATGGTGTAAGAGACCATGAATTACATTTTATATTTTACAATTACAAAGTCAATAAATGGTTATTTTAGATCATATGCATTGATTTAGGCTGATCGAAATTTGAATAAGAGCCTGACAGGTGTTGTGAAATGAAAAAAAAAATGTACCCATAGAATATGGATTTTCTTACAAAAATAATCTGAATTTATCACATTCCCCATTAGGAGTTGGGTATTTTATAAACTAACCGATCAATTTGATAAATATGAAATAATTTATCATATTTACCAAATTCAGTGGTGACTATCTATAATCACGGGTAATTTTATATAATCGCCGATTAATCATTTTTACCGTAACATATATATACAAAAAAGGGGATTTTTATATTCAGTAAGAGTTATAACGGGTGAATCTTTCCTTTCAATACATACTGAATTTTATCAATTATAAAAACATAGGTTTTCTTTTTTAAAAATGGTATGATTACATACATTATTTTTAAATATTTCCTAGTCTAGTGATATAATATTTAAGATAACAAAAGAGCTTCAGTGATAATATTTAATAAAATGTCTTAATTTAAAGTGTTTCAAATTCCTTTTTGATTAAAAAAAAACAAATATCAATTTTCAGCACTTGCTGTTTTTAATTAAAATTCAATTTACTTTAATTCTAATTAAATATCCTATTGAATTTAATTTTTAAAATTGCCACAACAAAATTAAACAAATAAAAATTGAAACAAAAAAGGGGGAAATAATTATTTGGATTAAAATTTGAAAGAAATGAAAAATGTTTTCATAACCGAATGTGATTAATATTAAAATGCTTTTAAATAATCTATATTAAAAGTCGTCAAGAGTTTACGTAGTCTATTTTTAAAAAGAAATTGAAACTTATCTCACTACATTAAAAATTAAATTCATTTTATGAAATTATTCAAATATTAATTTGCTAATGATAACAGAAATATAAACCTTACATTTTTATTTGAAAATTAAATGAAACTATCGAAAATAAATTTGATAACCTATTTTATTCAAAAAAATATCTTTAGAGATTTCACAGACATCAAAATAATAATTAAATTATATTTCTTTCGTAAACAAGATGCATCTTATTATAAAATATAAAAGATTCTTTTAATCAGTGATTCTTTAAAAAATGATTAAAAATTATTTTCAATTACTAAATTTAAATGTAATGAAGTTAATTTTAACTCCCTTTTCTAAAAGACTGTGCAAAAATTGCATATTTAATGACACAGCGCAAAGTACAAAGTCATATTGAAATCAAATGCATTAATAATATTATTGTATTATTTATTCTTTAAAAAATGATAAATGAACTTAAAAAGCATTTTTGGAATTAATTAGACTGGAGAAAACAAATCAAACGATATTCCCATTGTGCTACTTCAGAAAAAAAAATCCAGTTTTCTCTATAAATTCATCAAACTGACGAATATCTTAACTTAAGTGCAGTGTTTCAAAATAAATGTTAATTAATTTTTTAAATACATAAATATGCATTTCATTTTGTAATTAAAACGAAAATTTGCTTACGTTAAATTTTTGTAACCTTTAAATAATTACAAATGGAGCATTTTTCAATAATAAAGAAACCGATTTGATGTATCTGACATAAAAATGTAAATAATCTTTCCTCTTTTGGAAAAAGGAAGTAAAAATCGTAAGATATTCTTTTTAAAGAGAAGAATTTTGAGATTTTAAAACAAGAAAATACTTATCTTCATTTCAAATAATTAGAAAAATGTTGTCATCTTTTAACTTTTCTAAGGGATTTACTTCTTTTCTCTCATTTTAAAGTAATAAATCCTTTGGGCTAAGTTTTAATCGTATTATTAAAATTATCTGTAATTTGATTGAAAGAGGAATTCATTAGTTTTCTGAAGGGATAAGAAAAGTTTTAACTTGATAGAGAATCTGTACAGAAAATCAGGATTTTTTTTTATTGTACAACAACATTGTACATCATAACATCTATAAAGAGTTTTACGACAAACAGATATAAGTTACTTGAAAATATTAGGAGATAAATACTTTACATAAAATCATTTCAACAGCGGATATTAGATGTTCATAGTATAGTACATGATTCCTATGAGTATGTTTTTTATTGTTCGGAGTTTTGTGAAAATTTGGGAAAATGATAAGTTGAAATAAAAATTAGAACTTTTCAATTGAAATGAATATTGACGACAAAAATATTTGAAAATTATCTTGGTATTCTTTTGCACATGCTGTAGGATGAAAAGGAAATGATATCACATGAAAGCGTAAAAAAATGTAAATTTAGATGTAAAAGTATACATGCAGTTGCGTTTGAATTTGAGATGAGATATGTCGTAATAAAGTTAACATTTTTCATATTCAAAAGGAATACTGCTTACAAAAATTTGAAATTTTAGTTTTGGATTTTCTTGCAATTGCTACAGGAGGAAAAGGAAATGACGTCACTTCACAGAGTAATAAGTGTGAATTTAGATTTAAAATGACGAACACATTTACGTTTAAATTTATTCCAGTAGGAAATGCGAGTATATATATACATCGAAGATATTCAACTAAGGAATAATAAATTTCATTTTACAAATCAGAACTAAAACTTTCAATTCTCTATTTTTGAAATTTTTACTATAGAAGAATGAGACTCTTTATAACTTCATTACGAGGTAGATGAAAATAATAGATTAGTTTTAGAAAATGTAATTTAAATATTTTCTAATTTTCACATTTCAGAAGACATAAAAATACGACATTCATTAAGAATACAATCAAATAATGATCCCCCAATATGAGTCATGGGAAATATACCTTGATATTAATAAAGCAACGGTATCTGTTGAATCAAGTATTAGAGATATGTAACATATATACATGATAATCTTATTATAATGGAATATAATTAGTTTTAAGTATTTGTTCTATAATTTTCTTTAATTGAAAATTGGTTTATTAATCAATAGAATAAAGGAAAATATTTTTCAAATTTTGATCATTTTTACATTATTCTCAATATAGTCATTACATTTTACAAACACGCTGTCAGTAATGAATAGAATGGACATACAAAAAAGTCTCATGCGTTCTATTAATTCCTTTTAATTGCTCAGAGAAATGAATTCTTAATTATCCTTGGACAATTTACTAATTATCATTAAAACTTCGTTGACTTCTGGGAAAAGAGTAAAGTCCTTATTGATGTTGAAACTTGTTTTATTTTTTTAATCAAATTTGCCACAAATGACGAGTCTGATAACTTTATGACTAGATTATAAGGATTATATGCTTGTGATGTTTTAAATACTATAAATAATAATAAAAAGTTTCATGGGGCATAAAATTTTCTTTCCCGCTTCCCAAAAAGAAAAACAGAAAATCAAAAACCAGTGTTTGCTTGTCAGCATGATTAAGAAATATTACCTTAACTTGCAAGAATATTAAATTGTCAGGTAATCTTTTTAAAACGCTTAATCTATTTAGTAATAAATTACTTATGCTTTATCAAATCTTTTTAAAGAAATTCTCAGTAAATACTGTTTGCCTAAGGAAAACAGATTTGAATCGAACTTGATTATATTATCTAATTTATACTCGTTGTTGTGTAAGTAGTATTAGATATATTAACATTTAATGATAAAATGAAATGTATTGATATAATTAGTAATTATTTTCACCTAAATTAGTTACTATAGATTATCCAAATGGCAAACAATAGTTAATAAAATATTCGTCTTTAAAATATTCTTCGGTATTCATTTTTAAATGATTCCATATGAGCTACTTTTTGTAATTATATTAAAATGATGGTTATATTATGCAATAAAAGAAATAAGATAATTTACTTATCTTGGGGGGGGGGGTAATATATATATTACATAATATAAAATCATTGAACATCTACTTCATCTAGAAATTTTTTTGCTTACTTTATTAAAATTTTAAAAGTTTGAACATTAATATTAATTTTAAATTTACCATAAGTTATAAATTTTTTTTCATTTATGTACGTATTTTTATTCATACCATCTATAATATAGGCAAAAACATGTGATAAATGTATAATAAATAAGTTTAGATAAAGTTCTGACCAGTTAAACATTTAAATATGAGCACTTATGTTGCCGCAATATCACGCCACAGTCTTGCTCCAGTTTGGTAACGTATTCGCGATTAATTTTTGATGATCAATAAAAACTATTTTAAAGTACCGTCTTAAAGTATTTAAAGTTATTTCGCCAAAACGGTAAGATTTAAAATCAAGCGGAATACATTCAATGGCAACCCATCAACGAGTGTTTTCATTTGTTTCACAGCTTTGTTTACTTAAGGTTCAATCTTGTTTTCTGGATTGGCAACTTGACAAACTCTGGCAGATGAACATACTAAACTAGACTTCAATTCAGGATACCTCTGAGCCAAATAATTTATAATTCAGGATTCTTAACGGATGATTCCTTTTGTTATCTTGCGTAAATTCCAATTTTGAAAAGGTTATTTTATTTTTCTGCTGACGATTTCTGTTAATCTTTGTTTTAAAAAGCATCGTTTTACAGGAAATAAGAAGAAATATATCCATGTAAAAATTAGAGCACAGTAAACTTACAAAATTTAGCTCAAATACTTTTAAAATACAAATAGTTTATACAGTATTCCATTAAAATAAAGATTAACTGATTATATGACACATTAATGAATCTCGCAACAATTATTAAATTATCCACACTGATCTGTTAATTTATGCGCCGCTATATAAATATTACATTGTAATAATTTTGTACAATGCATATCCAGAATCAATTTCAATGTTATCTTTTCCCATATAGTGCTCCAAATATTAGCAAATAACTAGTTTCAGTTCGAATAACTTTTAGATATTATGCAATTTTTAACTATTAAAACTTGGTTGAAACATTGAAAAGTTATTTTAATTATCAATGTATAATTTCCTGGCATATGTAATAACAGATTAATAGGCCATTTTCGCAATAATCACAAAACCATTATTTTAGGGGACTAAAAATAATTTCAAGACCCATGATTACACGTCATTTTTTGATGTGATTGTACTGAGAATAGTATTTTGAAAATGCATTAAAGGTTCATTAAAGTGCTACCAAGCAAAGCAACGTGGTAATTGATATCGCTAATTCTGGAATAAGGTATTTACTTACTTTATAGATTGGCAGGGCTTTTTAAAAAAAATTCATGTATAAGCCACTTGAACGAATATTAACCGAAATAAGATCATACGTGGCCAAATATGAGGGCACTCCAAAGAACTAAGGTGAAATTCTTGCTGGGACAAAGTAATTGAATTTTAAGTAAACAGATGCAGTTCCAAAATTTCCCCTACTCAGATTTTCCACACTTTTCTCACAAAGATTTCCCCACTTGCACATTTACAACCTTCAACGCGATCAAGCATGAGCCATTTCAAAAACATCCAGTTTGTTTGCTTTGTATTCTTAGTATTATCTAATTACTAGACTTTCTGACAAATAAACTTATAGCTCCTTTGAAAGTATTGCCACGTAGATAGAACTCAAGAAAACACAGGAATTAGAGTTAAATCAATTTATTAGCTGAACTCTGAACTAAGAACACTGTGACTGAGAGATCTTCAGCTTTTATACAAGAAGAGAAAGTTCCAGAATACTTTTCTGGGGACAGTAAGAAAAGTCCAGAGCACTTATCTGGTAAATTAAAGAAAGGTCCAGAATCTTCTAGACCACGAAAACAAGGAAAAATGCTTAAACAATTTGTTTAAGGTTACTGGGATTCGAACACATGATATGACTTTGAGTCCAGCGTCATAACCATTCAGCTATGCAGACTCGACAATATTTCATTTCAATTCGGCAGTATAATGTAGAACTTTAATTATAGTTATACAGCCAATTATTCGGAAAGTACAATGAAAAATGCAAAAGAGCTTTTTGCTTTAAAATAGTGGCTTTATACCAAATTTTTTTGCACTTCTGTAATTATGGTGAGGCAATAATATACCATATGTTATAAATATAACTCTTTTAACTTTTTAGTTATTATGTTCACATGGCATTCACATCTTCATAAAGATAGAAAGACTTCTCTTTGACAGACTCCGTTTAAAATTTTTATTATACAACAATGATATAAAATCCAACATCCAATTTTATCCATTAAACTCATATGTATTTTGTTCTGACGGATTAAAAAATAAACTAATTTAACAAATTGAGCTCAGAAACGTTTGAAGAATGTGGAGCATAATATATCTTTTCTTTTAATGGCCTAAGCTATTCATGATTATTAAAAAATAATTTTCAAATTACCAAATAAAATGAAAATTTATCCCAATATAAAATGGAGAGCTCTTCTGTTTCTTTGTTTCTTACTTGAGCCCTATACAAGAACACCCCTTTACAAAATCGAATGAAATTTAGCGTGCATGTTCCTTAGAACTTACAGGATGAATCCGTCTATTAAAATTTATTAAACAGTACGTTAAATAATTTTACGTTGCTTCACCAAAACTTTAGAACATATTATTGAGTAACATACTTTTACACCAACTTAAAATTTAAAAATAATAATTAGCTTTAGAATATTATATAATTTATTTCTGCGCAACTATTCCTGTTATTTTAATTAATTTTGCAAAGTTAATTTAAACACAATTTATAATGAGACCTTTTTTTCGTTGAAATAGTAAGCTTACATATGTGTTACAAACGTTGCGAAAAGAGTGTCGTTTAATTAAAATTACTAATATTGATTTCTTAATATTCTAATTAGGGTTATTTTTAAGAGGTTGAATATAAGAATTTGAAATGTGTTTGGTCTTTCCTGCATGTACAAGGAATAAATACTGGCACAGAAGTTAGTGCTAATTATATATGCATAAATTGAATTTTTATGCTTTATATTAATTTTTAAATCTTTTTCAAGGAAAATAGTGAAAAACAATTTTTGAGACATAGTGCTTCTCAGTCGGAACTGAACATTTTGAATTCGTAAGAACCATATTCTAATACAAAGAAGACCTGTATTTCTCTTTCAGTATCTCATGTCTGAGAGAAAAAAAATGTTGTATCTTAAATCAGATAAAAGAAATTGAGTAGATAGAAAAGAGGGCAAAAGAAACAAAATTGAAATGTGCTATATGATACACATAAAAATCTTGCGGTTTTAAAAAATGAAATTTGAAATACAACCCAGAAATCAAACCTTTTTTTACAAATTGCAAAATCAAATCTCTTCTTTCTTATCGAAAAAATTGTTTTTTGAAAATAATTCTTCCAACTACTTCTCATTTTAGATTAAAATTTCATTTTCGCTGAAAAACAGAGAAAAAAAAAGGAAAATATAAGAAAAAAACGTAAGCCTAAAATTTCTCAAGTAGCTTCTACTTATGCATGGAATGAGGAAAGAATTTTTTCTGCGAGAAGAAATGTCTCGAAATTTTATTTTTATTGATCAGACTTGTCTTTTATGGCAAAGGGATCTTACCTTTCTGCGATTTGATACGAAAAATTGTGTCGAATATAAGAGGACATAGTTTTGTGGTGACATATATGCGTAGATTCCCACTTCCCATTTTTATTCCGTGCCAGATAGAAATTTAACACTTCACAGTGATAAAAATCTCAATATGTTTAAAGTAATAAATAATTTTAAAAAACAGTAGATTTTTGTCATTTCGTAAAAAAACGTAGAAATGTGTTCAATGCTGTATTATACGGGTTGTCCCGGAATGTCGTTATGTATTTTAAAGATAAACGTGACGAGGATAAGGATAACAATACTTTAATAATATATAGACAATAAGCATTTTAAAGATAAAAACTGTAAAACATGAGATAAAAAGGTAAATTTAAAAACGCACATCCTAGGGAATACAGCTTGTTCAACAATATGGTTCAATATTGTATAATATCAATCAATATTTCACAATATTATACAATACTGCGAGTGTTGATCGATGTAATACTACTAGGGATGCAGAGAAACCTTGGCAGTATAAATATGACTACGCCCATTTTTAGTAGAAAGCTATAATATTACTAATCGATTGCAAATAAACAGTAAAAGCCGTATTTGAAAGGTTTGACTGTAATCTTTAAAACTTACTATGCAATCTCTGATTAATATTTAAAAAATTTCCATATTTTTGTTTTTAATAAAAGTGAATATTTATACTAAATAAGCAGCATCTAATGAGAATTATATTACATTATTTAATTGCAAAGTAAACTGTGACAAAAACGCAACGGTTGCTGTTTGAACATATATGTTGAACATGCTCCATCGAATATAATTTGCAAAGTGCAGTTGCAATGATTTTGAAATTATATTCAAGACAGTAAGAATATAGATTCTGTATCTAATGGGGATGAAAGGACATAGCTTGTTATGAATTGTTGTAATCTATCCAAGCCATCAACATTACAAAAATAATTTGAACGATTCATTGAAAAGGAAATTTCCAGAATATGATAAAAGATATTGCAAGGTTTTTTTCCAAATAGGAAATGCTCTTCCAGATACCAGACCAGAAAAAAACTTCAAAATGTCGCTCTTTCATATTGCTATTCCTTTCACTCCAAACAGAAATATTTCTGAAGAATGGTTCAGTTTCTTTGCAGATATTAAAAACTGACCTGATAACTGGGATGCTTTTAACAACGAAGCATTTTTCTTCAAAAAAATCCTTTGCTGCTCAAAACATAGTATTATATAATTTTTGTGAGAAGGTATTTTGAATAAATAGATAATTAATTTTTATAAAAAATAAGTATGACCTTCAAATAAAAAAAGGGTCTTATTTACATACCCAATAACCTAAGAATTAAAAGTCCTACTTTGAAATCAATATTAGAGCCAATATCATGTATTTTTATGAATTCCAATTTTAATATCGTCAGACAGAAACACAATTGAACGATTTGATGATGTTGATGTAGTGTCCATTTTTACACGGAAAGGGGATGCTGTAGCTTCAAAGGGTAAAGACCCCTGAGCACAGGAATCTGACTTCTAGCTCAAATGAAGATGACACACACACACACATTCGCTTGCATAACTCCTTTTTACAGAGATCCTCCTTCACACATCTCACAGGTATAACACAAGGTAAGAACAACCATGCCTTAACCAGGTCTCGAATTCGGGATGCCCAGATAAAGGGAAAGACGCGCTACCCTTAAACCAGGACGCTAGTGCATTGAATGATTTCATGAATAGATTATATTAGTATGAGTTTCTTGATCATAATATAAATATCTCTTATTAAAGTGACTTAAATTCTATTACATTTGTATAAAATATTGGGGAAGTAAAGAAAGAAAATTATTAAAATGAAATCGATATCATTGAAAAAGTACTGATTTAAATCTAAAATATTTGAAAACTAATATTTGAAATTTATAATTAAAAAAACATCACCAAAAATTTGCTGAATTATTTGTTAATTAATTTTTTGATTAACATCAAACCCTTCAAAATTCGTGGATAGCACGTATGCTAAATTTTACCAAAATCAGTAAACTGTAAAATTTTGAAAAATTTTAGATTGAAATATATTTATCTCCTCTCCTCCTACAAAATCAGAAGAATTTTGGGATTAAGCATGAAGCAAATAAATAAAAAAAAATTAAGAGGGAATACAGATATATATTTTTGGGTGTAATCGACGAATACGGTCGAAAATTTAATCAGTTTAAATGATCATCAAAAAGATAAAAAACTGCAAATATAAATAAAAAAATTTATGTATATTTGCTCATATAAACAATGAGAATATTTTGCTAAATCTAAAAAGTTATTTCAATATAGTGAGGAAAATTATAAGAGAAGTCTTCCAATTTAATTAGTGCGTATGATATGTGTTCGATTCCCCCGTGCATTTAACCCTTAATGAATACTTTTATGAAATTATTATAAAAGCTAAATTGTTATGAAATTATTATAAAAGCTAAATTGTTATGAAATTATTATATTTATGAAAGATGCTTTAACGTAAAATAATTCTGTAGAAAGTAGTTTTCAATTAAAGTAATTAATTTAAGATTAAATGAAAAATATTTCAATTATATTTGTAATTTTGAGACAATTTGTAAAAATAATTAAATTATTTTAGTTTCCAAACTGAGAAATGATTTCTAAAAGCAATTTTAACTAATAGTAGGGATTCAGATATTCTTTATTAAGCGATAAAGAAATAACATTAACGTTTTAAACTTGGGCTCATTGTCTTTTTTATGGCAGCCTAAGGAATATAAAGAGAAAATATCTGCAGAATATTTTTTTTAAATACAGAGTTTATGAAAATTGTATTTTCAAAATATGTTAAGCGCATATCACCCAAATATAAATGAAAAGTTATAATAAATAAATGTTATATAAAAAGTAATCGGACCAAAATGTAGAACTTTGTTTTTAAAAAAAAGATATTTGCCGTATTTTTATAATTTATACTTTATGATATTTCCCTTTTAACTATGTTTTGAGGGATTTTTCAATTTTTTAAATGCTGTGCAAAAATAGTCATTTATAGATTAATTATATTGAAATTAATTTAAGAAAGAATCAGTTACCCATCTTTTCATACAGTGAATGCTTGACTGCTGTTAGATAATATTAATATACATTTATTTAAAGTATGAGATTAAAAATTGGTGCATTCAATAAGTTTTAATTATTAGTAATAATTAATTGAAATTATGGATAATTTTTGAATATATATTATTCATTAAAATATAAGCCTGTTGATATTAAATTACTGAAAATTACGTTATTTTATTATAACTTGATTAAATAATCAATATATGTATGCTCATGTCTCATAATTCAGAGGTCATACAATATCCCCCCCTCGCTTAAACTTTGACAAAAAAAAAATCTCATTATTTAACAATAAGATACATTTGATAGTTCGAAACTATTCGTATCGTCAATACAGGATTAATCAACGGCTGATAACAATAATCTGTGACCAATTAATTGAACAGTGATAACTAGATGCAGAATATACTAATGTAAAATTATTCAAGAAACTAAATGCAAAACCTGAAAAATTTCAGAATTTAAATGCATACGACGTTTTCTACGATTATTTGGTTCCATTTCTTTTATTACCATGCCATTCAAAAACAATACGCTATCTAAATTTTCAAAATTTTAAGTATTGTTAACATGTTACCAAAATAAATGTTTGCTTTTAATGTTACAAATTAAGTTTAAGTAAAGCTGAGAATTTAATCGTTTTGCAAATTTAGAATCTAATTGGAATTTAGGTTTGGGAAACAGGTCGTCAATTTTAATCAATTAAGAATCAAAGGAACAGACTAGATGCTTACGGATTACTTGAAGATTACCATCAATTGTATTATTCCACTTAATTGGTTATTGGATAAACCCTTACTTTCATGATTTTTACGCGAAGGATTTGTATTGGATTCAAAAGATGCTTTAAATCAATTGATATAACATAAAAAAAAATCATATAACAAATGTAACTATGTATAAGATCTAATAATTATACAAATATTGTATTTTATCCTAAAGAGGCGTGATTAATTATTTTGGCACAGATTATATGACGTGTATCGTGTGATCGTGAATAATGCGAAAAAGAATCCATCAGGTATAAAAGGAAAAAGTAGCAGTAATGTTTTTTTTTTAATTTCAAAAAATTATAATTTAGTATAGCTATCAGAATATATCCGGAATGTTGCATTTAAAATGTATATAAAAATTCATTGGTAACTTTTAGAAAAATTTTCTAGAGTTATATGGATACAGTGCAGAACTTAGTATATGATTTAAAATTACCGCTCTATAGTATTTTTTATTACTTAAAACTTTCTTTACTTTCCCTAAAATTTCAAATGAAATCAAGCAAGGAAAATGCATTAAAACATTAATCTTGAGGGATCTTGACGAAAGTATGCTAGGTAACGCGGATCAAATCGTATTACTACGACTCCCGTCTTTAATGTGCTAAAATCTATTTTTTTTTTTTCTAGAAAAACAAACAATGTACTCTGAAAAAATTTTTAAGGCAACTCTTGAACAAAAACAAGAGTTTTTCAATAGTAAAATGTGTTTTAAAAAAAGAGTTGAATTCTTCATAGAAAAGTGATAATCTATCATTTCATCTAAACATCCGATTACTAGTGCTTAGCGATTGACATAATTAGAGGTTTTATTCAACAAGTTCGTGTATCGGAAATTATATGAATTTTTGGAGATACATCATGAATTTTATGATGAAGCACCTTTCCATATATCCATAATTATTCGCGAATTTTTGAAAATAGTTATAAGAAATGTAAATCTGCAAATTCCATATTCACTAAAAGCGCAATCACGTGTTTTTCTCCTATTCCACGGAACAAATTGTTTCTTTGGATGCATTTTTCAAAATTACTAATTCAATAAAGGAAATTTTCAATAAAAGAAACATGTTTTAAGGACCAAAACATATTGGCAGAAGTCCATTGTAGTCAAAGGAGAATATTTTGAAGGAATATTATAAATATTGGATAATAAATCATCACCTTTTGTTTTATGACGATATTCCTAATAATTTTGTTCAGCGTAACGGATTTTTATTTCGGGTTTCATAGATGTCTGTCAGCAAATAATATTCAGTATTCAGTATAAAAGAATTAATGATAAAAGTTAATGAATTAGAAAACATTATTGAAAAATAAACGAGAAGTAGGATCCTCTTTGCCGTTCTCGAAACCTTGTTTTAAATGACACACTGATTTTACTTTCTTCGTATAGCGAAAGAATCTAAATTAGCATGGAGGAATATAATTTTATCGTTCAGTTGACTGAATTTAAAATTTGACGCTGTATTGCAGTTTTAGTTCGAAGAACTTTGAAATGTACTGTGGTAAAGGTATAAATTGATATCTGAATTCATTTCTATGTTTGCACTTTTCAATATCCAAGCGCAGATCAATGAAATCTCAATCAGTTAACGAAATGGTTCAAAATATTTCATGGATCTACTATTCAAGAAATAAAATTATATGCCAAATTTCATATGTGTAATAAGTTGTATTTTTCCGTTATTGTGTTCTTAAAACACACACACAGATAGAATTATTTTTGCTTGATTAATTTTTTTAAATATACTTATATGACATCTTTTAAATCACCACATGCGAAATTTTTTGTAGCTCGCTCTCTTACCAATTTAGCGTAAATCAATTGACTGCCTCCGTATAGGAGGTTTATTCATAAATTCCTTATCTTTTGTGAGAGTGCGCTTATATCTCCAGCTTGTAAAATGATTTTACAATTAATCATATTCTAATCGAATGTTCTTTTTTAAATTCTTATTATCAGAACTTTTTAAATTACTCATCAATAGCATTGCGAAATTAATGAATGAAATATAACATTCAAATCTTTTTTAACTTTTTAAAAGGCATTTGTTTCTACTTATATTTGACATTTTCTTTTTTTTTTTAGATTTAAAGTAAACCCGTTTTTATTTAAAGTATATTTGTCAAGTTTGTCTTATATTATTTGTTTTAGCAATTCTTGATAACTTTTTAGCATTTTATGTCACTAAATTCTAGCATTTAACCATATACATGTTGTTGTTTAACCAAGGATGGCTTCAAATAATTTCCGATATCAAATCAAACAAATCAAGTCAGTGTTCTCATAAATATATAAACTGAGAAGTATGGACTCGGAGTAAAAGCGATTTTAAGTGACTCGGATTTAAAAGTAAAAATTCATCAAAATATGAAGATAGAATTTTCTCCAGATCATAAAGCTTTTTAAAACCAGATTTAAACC
>JAPMOQ010032104.1:2500765-2565973 GCA_026543055.1 Argiope trifasciata
TCATAAACTTACAGGCACAGAAATATGATTCTGAAACCAGTATTTTTCAACTCGGAATAATCTAAACATAAAAAAATGTCCAAATATATAAGTGGAAATTTCTCCAGCGTCAAAACTTTCTCAAGCCAAATCTAAACTACATACATGACATGATTTTTCCAAGGGTGGCACCAAATGATTTCCAAAATCAAACCATGAAACAAATGAATCAAATCATGTTAACTTTCTCATAAATATACATATATAGAATTATGATTCTAAAACCTGTATTTTCAGTAACATGAAGATCTAAAAGTAAATATTTATCAATATAAGGAGGTAGAATTTTCTTCAGATCATAAAACTTTATTTCTTATATATTTCAAACGTGAAATTTTTTAAAGAAATGGACAAAGTGTTTTTTTCATACATTCTAAAATCATAAATATCATGTTAATTTTGAGACTGATATGATGAAAATGACTTTTACCTTTCTTATATTTTAAATGATTTATGTTGAAGATTTTTCAAACTCTTAATAATGGCTTAAAGAATTTTCAAAAGTTCCTTTCTTTAAACATAGCTGCGACCGAACACAACAACAAGACAATACTTTATTAGAAAATCCACATTCTAAAATAGATTCGATTAAAATTCATTAATGGCCATGCAGAAAAGCAAACATCGCTGGAAGTTTAAAACTCATTAATTTCGGACAAAATATGCGTATCAACACCTTTTATAAAAAATTAATTGCAAACAGTTTAACAAGATAATTATGAATTTTTCAACAGTTTAATCAGCCGCAAAATGAAAATTCTTCATAAAATATTTGGTTTCTCGCTTTTAATTGTGTAACTGTAATTAAATATTTCACGAATTCCAAAGGCTAATTATTATCAAAACTCGATACGCGAAGCGAGAAAAAAATTATTGAGTACATCGAAATGACATACTTTTATTTATTTTTTAATTAAATTCTTTGCTTTTTCTATAGGTAAGCATTAGTTTTTAAAAGTATTACAAGACAAAAATTAATATCAACATTATTGAATGTATAAATTGCTAAAGAGACATGAATCAATAGAATATTTTAACAATCCACGCTCTTTACTGTTTGCCTAATTTATTACATGATTCTAAATTTGTCCTTTCTTGTTTGTAAAGGAAAAATACTCATAGATCACAATAGAATTATTGGAAATAACAATATAGTTTCCAATATCATAGTGATATTATATCATCCCATTAAAAGATTAATGGATAAATTTATTCGAATATAACAAAAGAATTTGTTTTAGATGACATACACATTTTTAAGAGAATGATTCGAAAAAATGTAAATTATGTAACATTTTACCTAAATAGTAAAATACTGTTTTATATGAATAATTTTGCTGTTGATCAATTTATTTTTAAAATATTTTGAGAGATACTTTGTATTCATATAGCAAAAAGTAAGGATTGACAAAACTGAAATTTTAATGAAATTCGAGTTTGTAAAAGAGCTAATGGACTGTAGTATTTTACTTCGTTTCAAAAATTTGATGCTAAGTATAAATAAGTATCTGTATAAGCATATGCTAAGCAGATAATTAAAAGTATCATAATAGGGATATACTTAAAAGAATCATAAAGAACAATACTTATATTACATAAATATATACACATTTCAACGGCAAAGAAAATAAAAAAAATTAAGTATTATAAGCAGAACTGTAATAAAAAATTTGTAAAACATTAGTACCGTTAAATCAATGCATTATTATTGATTTTGTTTTAATTATCAATTATTAATGAATCTTTTGAAGATAATACTGTATTACTATTAAAGCGAGTATGACTGCAATTAAATACGCATTGCCTCACGATATCGAAGAATTTGCATCGTTTCATATTGAAAGTTTTATAAAATTATATTACATTTGGAAGTAAACATATCCAAGCAGTTTTGTCTATTAACTGTTTAAATATTTTAAAACAAAGGGAACAATACTTATAAAAAAATTGAAGAAAATACATTAATTTAAATGTGTAAAAAAGTATAAAATATTTCTTCTGCTTATGTATTATTATTTAAAAATATCTATTAAAATATATAATGAAAATTTTCTATTTCTTTTATAAAGAAAATAATCTACCTTTTCTGCTAAATACATTTTTATTTATTCATTTTAATGTATGCATAGTTTTTTTATGGGAATATTTTTGACTATGTAGAATGTTTATATCTATCTTGAGAGTCGTTTACTGGCTGAAACGACTTTTCGTAAATTAAATCTCTAATTGAAAACATTATATAAATATTTTTTTAAAGAAAAAGGTCAGAAGATAGGTAAATTCAATTTTTTTTAATCTGTTCTGTGATTTTATTATATTTTGTTATAATAGTGAATCTATCGCTGAAGTATTTAGTATAAACATCATTTCAGAAATATATATATATGTGGTTCAAAGGTTTGTCAATTTCATTATTTATGAAGATAAAATTTTTCATAAAGAATAATAATACATATTGAATAAAACATATTTTTTCTAACTGAATATATATAATATGAAGTTCTAGTAAAATTATTTAAACATTTAAATTACATATTATTCTGAAAATATCAAACTACCAAACTTAAATGGGAGTAAAATCCTATTAAAATAGGCGATTTAGTTTTTTACACGCTGGGTATTGAGAATTCTTTAAGTAACAAGTTTCACAAATTATTTGCAAATATTTTAATTCCTAGATTCAAGAAACGTAATTGAGTTAATTGAAAATTCAGTTTTTTTATTGTTTTAAAAATAATTACTTCACTTGTATTACAAAAAATATCAACGCTGATTCGTATCATTAAGTAATCCTCTAATTTTAAAGTAGTTGGATGCAACTATGAATTTATGCATACTTACTGTGTCTGTCGCCGAGTGCTGCTGTTTATGATGAATATGAGCTAGTACAAACTGTTTCCACTCTCTCAAACGCCTTCGAACCACCTGATACACATCATCAGGATCCTCCCTATAGCAATCATCCGCCCGAAAGTATCGAGAGCTTGATGTATCCAGTTTGACGCTTTAATGTCTGAGCACTAAATGTGCTGCAAATATGAAGCAATAAACTTTTTTGCAGTCCATTGCAAAATAAGTGAACAAGTATCTACCAAAGGACATGTTTTTAATCAAAGTTCGTGGCTATACAGTTTTGTTTATATTTGAATAAAATAGTCTTAAATTAGATTGATTATCAATTCTCCTCAATTTTTGTTCATTATTATCTTACAGTTTCACATTCTACGAAACTTCTGATCAATTCTATATTCTTCATTTTTATTCTACTTTCAGGGAGAATATCTTTGGCAAAGTAACATTCTACATGTCACTATAAATTGAGTTCTTGAAAGACTTAACTGTTGAATATCATTTGCTCTTTGCAGAAATTTCGTTTTAAATATTAGTTTATGTGTATCAGAATTTGTTTTTAAATATATTCTAGTACTAAGTCTTTACAATAAGATGAGTTTTATATCTGTATCAATTGATATAATCTGCAAATATAATGTCAATATGATACAAAATGTTGATTATTACACTAAAGGAGAGGATTTGGTTCAATATGATTCCAACATTTAATGAACGTTTTATCTTTCTTTCTGTTTAACAGATATACATCGATTGATTGTTGATATAACAGAATTATAAACGTTTAAAACAATTGATCTCAATCTTGATATTAAGTTCTATCAACTAAATCTCGATTTTTTCTCGAATATTTAGGGTCTTTTTTAAATACAATAACGAAAAAAACTTCAAAATATATTGTCACAAAAATTGCTTTTTCGATGGTTTGGCTTGAGCGTGATACCAATCTGCTAGACTGAATTCTAATTGTCTAGTTTTCACGTAAAAATATTAAATGCATTTAGATATTAAAAGTGCAATTTAATGTAAAGACAAAATGCGAAGACGAAACAGATTTCTTATTTTATAAGTCAATGAATATATAAATATGTATAGATTTTTCTTCAGTTTTGAGTAAATTTGATAAAAAGATGAACCAGGAGATTTGATAAAATCTGGAATTTTTTTCCAATCTGAAATCACAGATAAATCTGCAAATAACACTTAATGATTATCGCCACATAGAAGATAGTTATTCATATAAAAAAGTATACAAGAGAAAAATATGAAGAAATTACCCGTTTCTCAAACGACTCGTACATCAGGAACGCTGGATAAATGACTTTGAATGAAAGTGATGTTCAATAAATCAGAAGCACTTTGATTGAACGTGTAATTTTTAGATAAAATTTCAAAAATACTGTCGAAGAGGTTTTACATCTATGCCTTTCTCTCTGATATTTCTCTGCCTCTGCGCTATCAATTTGTTTGGCAACAAAATGAATCAATATTTTACTAGACGGTCATAAAGTCAAAACTTGTGCTAGCTTCTGGAAAAGGGTATCTTCTATAATCTTGGAAACATTTAATGGCTAGAAGAGGAATTGATATTCTTAAAATACACAACAAATGCACACGTAACGGCTTAGATATTTAAACACAGCATACATTGAAGAAGCCTAGTATATCAGAATATTAAAGTTTCTAGGGTTTTAATATTTTGTCCAAAGATTTTGTTAAACTATTAACTTTTTCCTATTGATCTATACTAAATATGTATAGTCTACATCAATATTACAAAACTTTTCTGTTCGTTAGAGAGTCGGGTATGTGAGTTTGACAAGGAAAGGAAATAACGAAGGAAAATGAAAACATCAATAATTATATAAATCACATTAAAAAGCAGACGTTCTTCAATCGAATCCAACGGAAGAAATGCTTACGTTCGATTCACCCCCACGAAAAAATTCGACCTGATGGGGGTTTATACGAGTGAGACTTCTCACAGGTTCAGAAAGATATCATCGCAGAATCCATTGCGACTAAGACCTTGTGATGAGGACTGAGAGAGATCCGAACCGGTATCGCGGATCGCAGGATTCAGAAGATCCATCGCTGCAGCAGGGATTCGTCGTCGGTCTGTGTTGTGCATTGGACGCAATGTGGAGGATCACAGATCCGTGCAGCAAATGTTTCAAGAGCAGTAAGAAGTGTGGGATGCAGCTCTTTGGGATGGAGTAACCCTCCTCCTCCCAACTTCTCATCCAGGATTCAGGCTGTGCTCAGATCCATTGATTGCTCTCCGGCGTTGAATGGCGTTTGCGCATGTCATGTGACTTACACATCTCGTGCTAGTCACTAGACTTACAGGGAAAGAGTAACAATTATCGGCGGCAGATTGAAATTTTTAAGTATTTTTTTTTCTCATTATTCTTTTTTCACTTATGGCTTGAGGAAAAAGAGAAGGAATCGCAAATGAAAGTTCGAAAACAACCCGACTCATGTTTCTTTTATAGTTAAGATTTATGCAGAAATCGAAAATAAAATTGGGGGAAGGTAGCTTTTATTCTAAATTTCAGCAAAAATACTAATATTTTTTTTTATCATTATTTAAGTATTTTGCAAATTGAGCTGTCTTTTTTTAAAAACATCGTTTGGCTTGATCCCAAAATGAAAGACATCTCTCCATTTTGAAAAAAATTAAACCAAAAGGAATGACATTTGTGCTGGAGTATCTATTAAAATTCAAGCGTATCACTTTCAAAATGAAGATTCGCACCTACGCATGACAAAGTTCTATTTCGACTAAAATTTCATAAATCAGATTCATAATTGTAAACACTTCTTTTATTAAAAATGATTATTAAAAAATCTTATAGAAAACGAAAAAATACAATCTAGGTGAGCATAATTTTTGTGCATTATGCGAAAATAAATGAGATGTAATCTTTAGTAAATTCTTTTAACAGAAATATAAATTGCAATTGCGTTTTATTTTGAAACTATAATGGCAATTAAGTTTCTGAATTACACATCTTTGCTTAAAAATACATTCTCATGTTTATTACTAATTAAAAGTTAATGACTTAATTTTTCTAAACACTTATTAAATTCTTTTTTAATCCTTCAATATATATGACCAAAATTTTAACTAGGCGAAAAAGCGAAATTCTATTTAATATTAGCACTAGACGAAATACCAGTAAGGAAAAAAATTTAGTAAATTATCTTCAGTAATTTAAAAAACAGTTCAGAGCTTTCATATGAAATACAAAATAACTCTACACTGTCTCTCTACATAAAGACATTAACGTACGTAGGACCGAAATTCTCTTATTAGTTATAGTGGAATGTCAACAAACATAATCATCGTAAGAATTCCAGAATTCATTATTGGACATGCTTACTTTTACAATGAATTCAACGCTTCGCTTAATTAAGGGAACTACAAAGTATTGTTCCTAGTGTACTAGAGAGGGTTCCGAAAATCCAGCCAGAGGTGAGAAAATATATAAGAAAACAAGAAACAGAGATTAAAATAGAGGTAAAGAGAAATCAATTAAAATTAAAAAGTAAAAATAGGTTTAGCATTTTAATGGTGTATGACAATATCGTTTTATAAAGATAGATGTCCATATCTCCCAAAACAATATAATTACAAAAATGACTTTTGTGTTTTATTAATGATATCAATTTCATTTCTGTAAAATTTCCCCCCATAATTTTAATGGCATTTTGATGAAAAAGGAGAATCGGGTAACAGGTTCTACGATAAGACAGAAATATTACGAACCAAACTTTTCAAATTTCTCCAAATACATTTAGTGACTGATGTCTTAAAGAAAGTTAGTTGCTAATTTTGCCAAAAATAGCTAAGTAGTAAGATTTTCACTTTAACTTTTATTTCGTATATTTACTTTTTAATTCGCAAAATATTTATTAGATTGAATCCAAGTTTATCCGTTCCATTATACAATCACATAAATTATTTTACATGCATTTTGTATCAATTATTTAACAACCAAAAAAGTAATAATTTAGGCTGACGAGTTGGTCGACAGAGACAGCTAGTTATATCACATTGTATGAGTGAATTGCTGGTGAAAAGGTTTTAATCAGGTCTCAATAAATATTCAATATATCGAATTCTACAAGTAAGATAACGCAGAGCACATTTGTTTTTAAAGAGCATTCACAGTATCCAAAAGATAAGCATAAACTTTTTATAATACCTGATTTATTAACTTTCAAATGAATAGTTATAAAAGAATTCTAATTGCTTGCAAAACAATATAAAAATTTATATCTTCTATTCCAAAGCATCACAGGACATGATAATTTATTTTTCACTACTAGTTTGATTGCATCAACTGTTGAATGATGCATTGATTTTTTATATCAAGGTATTTGCATTAATAATACCAAATTAAAAATATATCACGATAAGAAAAACTCGTATGTTTAGGAGTATGTTAATACATTTGTTAATAATTACATTATCTCACCCCTTAATTATGTTTGTTTAATCACAAGAGATATTTTAAAATATTTACGTGGATTATTCCTGACTTTGATATTTAGTTGCATGCGAAGTGCATAATTTTTGTTTTAGTCAAAAAGTTTTAAATGACTAAAACAAAATCATTTAAAACTTTTATTTTTGTTAACTCTAATAACATTCAATAAAATATTTTATCTGAAAGAAATCAAAATAACTGAAATAGGATATATGCTTATGTATACTTAATTGATTCTTAAAATGTAACGAAATTGGTTTTATCCCAATAATACACTCTGATAGTTCTGTGAGAAAAGCATAAGTATTTCATTCATTTTCTAATTTAAAAACTAATTATTTTCCAGAAACATTTTATTAGAGCATACCTAATACTCAGAAATAATTACGTGCAAAATGGAATAAGATTTGATCCATCCATCTGCACAGTATAATGTTTTGAAACAATATTATTTAGCAGACGTCTAATTTGTAAATAGTATACATACATATAAATATTATCAAGTCAAAAAATTTTGAATTTTTGAATTTATACGAAACAAAATACATTATAATATTTTGGATGTTGATATAAAATATAAACTATTAATTCAAGCTTTAATTAATAACACATTCAAAAGACTGTTTTTAAATAGTCTAGAATGAAAATATTATATTATTAGAATATTCCATTATAAAGATTTTAATAACATTCTCTTAAGGGAAATATTTCTTGTCGTTTTTCAGTTTGTGTTCTTGAAATGTTCTTCAGTTTGCAAATCAAATTAATAATTACAGATTAATTATAAATTTCAAAATTTGCAATCAATGATAACAAAGTAGCAGAAATAAATTTATACTTTTAATTTAGCAAGAAGCAGAATTTAAGCAGAACGGCAAAATCCTCATAATCGTAATTGTATAAACATCTTTCCAATTAAACTACTAAACAGCCAATCTGTTTTTGGATTAAATTGCTTCTTGATAAAGCAGCGAATGAGAAAAACTATTTGTCTAGAAATGATTTTCATCAGACCCATGAGTAAAATATTAAGAAGTCAATTTATTTGATCAAGCATTTTAATTTTCCAGAGCAGAAAACAGTAAGCTCTCTACATTTATATGAAAAAGATAATTAGAGACATTTTCAGATCGTTACAATTGAACCTCGTCATGCTGTTAATGACTATTTTGTTAAAAATATTAAAAAGAAAAACGAACTCAGCTGTTTTTACTATTGTTAGGTGTGTGATTATTTGGTTTTTTATTCGGTCCCAAGTTTATAAGGACACTTGGCAACAAGCCAGCATATAATTAGTTCATAATGTGTGAAGTATGAATATCTGCCCTTGTAGTAATGAAAATCATTATTTCCTGTTCATTTTTTTAATGTTTAATAATCAGCAAAAATCTTATTTTTAAATCAGTGAGAATAAGGATATTTAAATGAAATTTCACCATTGATAGATATTGATGAAAGATATAAAGTGACGTTTGATGGATTAGTACACTTTGCCAATTATTGTATGCAGCCAAATAAGGGTAAGTATAATAAAAAATATTCATAATCATGGTCTAAATAAAATCTAGCTAACATTAAACGAAATGAAAAGTTAAGATAGCACCTCCTGTGAGTTATCCTTTTCAAGAAGTATCATGATACAACAACTCGAATTTACAAAAATGCGTAGAAGTAATTTACAACCAGAAGCGTTTTAATAAAATAAAACAGTGACACCTTTATAAATTCGGTCCAACATTTGTTAATCTTTTTATACTATAATTGATCTGTTTATTGTATGAAAAATACAAAAAGAAATAAATATAATAGTCAAAAAATTTGAACCAGAGATTTTGACGTATCTCTACATTTTTCAACCTCCATGAAACTAAAAAACAAAAATTTTGAATCTTATCTGCCTAGGAACGTAACACAAAAGGATTTGAGTCAGACGAATGGCATTTGTGTAACTGGAAATTATACCAAATTTATAGATTTTTATCAAATTTTGAAGGAAATCTGTTCGGGGGAAATCCGCCTCTAGTGCAAATGAGTACGATAAATACCAAATATAAAACGGTAGAAAATATAGTACAGAGATTTAAAGTCTAAAGTATATATATGTATTAAATTTAGAACCGAATTCTTCAAGGGTTGATCATCTTTCTGTCCGTTCTTTTGCATGAATTTATAAGCGATGATTCAAAAAGATGCAAAATATATAAATGAAATTTGATCCACATTTTTTGTATCTAAAGTCCCCGCAATATAGATGTCCAGGATTCGAGTTCCGACACGGGTACTGTTGTTCTGTGTTCTATTGGTGAAGTGTGTGAGTATGCCCCCATGTAAAAAGAGGTTGCACCAGCGAACGTGACGCGTGAAGTGGTTAAGTCGTACTCTTGGTCCTAGTTGGCGCTACTTAGAAAACAAGAGACGTTAACTCGATGTAAATCTCTGACAGACTGACTCTTTATAGTGGTTTTATAAAGTGTCATAAAACCCAACAACAACAGTATCTAAAGTTTTGGTGCTATTCAGATTTTGAACCAGATTTTTGAAAGGTTTGACCATCTGTCTGTTTGCACTCTCTCATGCATGTAAGTCCACAAACTTAAATGAATGAAATTTGACATTTGATCTTGAAACTTCAATTGAAATTCTGTGTGAAACTTTGGTTTCATTCGATCGTATGGAAGGATGACTAAAATAAATATCCGGTGCATTAGCTAAATACGCAAAGTTTAATCTTCAAAAAAAGTATCACCAAATAGCCTGCTCTCTGAAATTATTGTTTTACAGTATGGTAGAATTATATTTATTAAAAAGTATTTGAAATAATAATATACAGATGCGAGTAGTAATATATAAATATTATCATTATACTGTTTGCTAGAGAATTTTAAGGTGACAACATTCTCTGATTCTGGTTATACAACTTTTGTTTTGGAATACTGGATATTAAGAAGGATAACTTTAATAAGTGATGTATATTAAGTATTTCTTATAAATCTTGACATCTGTTTTCATCTGTAAGATAACGGATAATTGTTGACTGTTGTGATAGAAATAGATTATTTTTGATGCACTTCTATATAAGTTGTTTATTCTTTGAATTAAACGAGATAATCGTGACATCTTTACTTTAATTATAATCTTAATTTTTAACACGCTTTCGGTAAGCATTTTATACAGTATGTTTCGCTAGAGTAACTTTTCAATATAATAACAAGGCAAAGACACTTTTCTACAGACTCTTCCCATGAACACTATTTGTTAAAATTATTTTTTTGCAAAATAAAGGTGTAAATGAATAAAAAGATCTGGAATTGTTTAAAGTTTCAAAATCAAGAACTTGATGGCTGTCATTTGTTCAATAGTCTTGATACTAAGATTGAAGGTCTGTATTAAATAAAAACAAATTTTTTTTATAAGATTTCCAACTTTTTAAATGTTTATCAATCGTAATTAACATGATAATCACAAAAATGCAAGCAGATGAACAGAATAAATTTTTATTAATAAATTAGAATAATAAGTAGTTCTATCAAATTTGAAAAAAAAAATATTTATTTATTTTTGCTTATCGCTAATATAAAATTAACGCTTACTAATTAATTGCTGTTAAATTGCTTTATTATGAAAAGTGTTTTTAATGTCAACCGGATTTTAAAAGAGTTTTGGACCGAAATTTTTTTTTTCATAATAATATTAATCAACTTCGTATTATTTTTTAAAAATTTAATCAAACTATTGAAATTATAATGTGCATACTAAATCCTTTATTTAATATAATTGCAGCATAATCAAATGCAAGATTCTTTCTTCAAAAATATTTCGTCAAATCAAAGCATGAATAAAAACTTAAATAAAAATTTATTCAATTTTGCATTTAAGTTTGAAAGAAATATTTATACAGATGACAGTTAAAATATTTTAAAACACAAAACATTTGAATTTATAATTTTAAAACAGAATGAAATTAAATTTAAAACTTTTGATTTGACTTCATGTTCTTAAACATAAATTTCTAATAATATATATCTTCATTATCTCTAAAAGTTACAATAAACGAGAATAGTTTTACTGATTTTTTTTTTGCAATTTTGTACAATTGTGAATTATAATGTTGTGTATTTATTTTTTATATACAGAATTTTTTTAATAATGGACGCTGCTATTTTCTCTTCAATTAAATGATTTTCATTAGACTTAAAAGCAGTAAAATGTTTTAATCTGAAGTTAAGTATTGGCTTTTAGTATGTTCGAAAAACACTGTCACTTTGAAGTGAAAAACATCATTTTCTGTATTTTTTTTTTCTGTAATATTGTGTATTTATTTGATGATTACCAAACTTTTAAAATAAAAAAATATTATATTTTATCTTAAATTTTTAGTTTTGAATTCACTTTCCAAGAATTAAACTATTAAATATAAAAATAAATGGTTGACATTTAATGTACTCGAAAAACACTGAAAATTGTTTGAAATGAATTCGGTATTTTAACGATTATTATTTTCTCTTTTATAGAATGATTCTATGATATATATTTGAAATGAAAGCAAAAATAATACTATTCCTTTTTACTTCATTGTATATTATTAAAATGTGCATAAATCTTTCAAAATAAAATTTAAAAGTAGGAAGTACTAATCGAAATAACCATAAATTGAAAGAGAAAAAACCAGATATGTGAGCGAAAACAATTGATAATGTTCTGAACATTCATTTTTGTGAAAATTCTTATCATTACTATTATTTTTTTACGTTATTATGGTTATACTGACGAGAAAAAGGTAATAGGACTACTTAGGGAAACGAAATTTGTTGTTTTCTTTGATCAAAAATTTTCAGAAAAATGTTTTACAAAAAACGTGAAAGTAATTTTTCAGAGATTCTCATATATTTTCCTACTTTATAAAATGAGTGTTTGGACAGCAGGATCTTTTGTAAACACTTCATATTTTCAGAAAAAAAAGTTTGAAACTAATATAACAAAAGAATAATAGTAAAAACCGTCTGAAAAATTCTAATAAACCGCGGCTTAAAAGCACAACCTTTCAGATATTGACTTCAATAAAAGTGGATGCATATTTGTTTTCGTTTTCTTTTATTGATTATTTTTTGCAACAGAGCATTAACAATTACATTTGCAATTAATTTAACAATTATTTGCAATTAACAATTAATTTATAGTCCTACGAATTTAATAGCAATTTGAAAGTGTATTTTTTATTTCTTTAATTATTTGAATTTCCATCTTTAACTCAATATAAGTATTATGCACCATTAATTAACAAGTTTGTCATATATTCGTCACCTGGTGGTTGCAAATATATAAATTCAATAATCAATAATTTAAATAAGAAATCAAGAAATACGTTCGGAACATATAAAAGTAGTGTATTATTATCAAGACAACATTCAAACTTAAAAATTTTCAAATTAATGCATAATCGAGAAAAAAAATTCAAAATTTCATCTTTACAGTCCTGAAACAAGTTATCAAAGCATCAGACGCAAGTACATAGCGTATACTTTAGACTTACTTGCTTATTGTATTTGATACACTTGTATGCATAATATATCTTTGATAAGTATATCTTCGATATACTTACTTATAAATAAAGATAAAAGTACATTAAAAGTACTAAATATAAAAATACAAAAAACTATACTTTTTTGCTGATTAAAGAGTTTTCAAATTTGTTTCGTCAATCGTATTTTGCCATAACTATTTTCAATATCGAAAAGTCAAAATATAATTTCTATATCTTTGTAATACTTTTATTAAAATATTTTGCTAGAAACTTAAATTTAATTTTCAAATGTGACTCATAATCTTCCATGGTTTACATTTAAAAATACGAATTTAATCTTTTAATTTCCATGTTCAATATTAAAAATTAAACACGAATTAGTTTTTAAAATCCATTCTGCCTTTACTCTTTTAAAAATAAAATTAATCTATTCTTTTTTATTGTATTTGTTAATTTCCAAGATTTGTATTCTATTTATTAAACTTTTCATTAATTCGTCGATCTTTAATTTTTGCCTTTGCTAAAGATAGAAACTCACTATAGACAAAAAGATAATTTATGATTAATATTATTAATGCAATTAATTTCTTTTAAATAATATTAACTTAATGCTTAAAATTATCTGAAGTTTAAAAAAAGTATCAAAAGTTGATTTTACTTGACGTTTCAAATTTTTTTTATAAAGTACTTAAAGAAATCCTTATCTTAAACCATAATTAATTTAAATAAAATAAAAATGAAATTTTTGAAATTATATGCTTTGTATCACATATTAGGAAACCTTTTTCATATCTCATTTCAAGATTATTTTTATATAAACCCATTACCAGATTCGTATTTGTGCCAAAATTGAATATATATATATATATATATATATATATATATTCTGAAATATATAACAAAAAAAAGCTTCGATAACAAAATTTTCTGTTGTGTGAATAATGTTTTTTCCAGAAACACTGCATATTATTCCCAACGAGAAATCAGACAATTAATTTGTTATCAGTGTATTTTTCTAAATAATATTCGAATTTGCATTGTTTTTCTGCATTGCCGTGGACCGTTGATATATTTATTCATTTTTGTTAAAAATAAATAGTTATGCAATTCTTATCTTTCTAATTTTTATTATCTGTTTGTTTTTCAATTTTTGTAGATCATTTTTAAAAAAATTTCGAGAATGTTTTTTTCACGAATATTTTTTATTTATCTTATTTTGAAATGATAATAATAATTCCATATATAGCAGGCATAAATATTGTCATTTGAATACATTATTCATATTCCTTCGTCTTTTAATTAAGAAAGATATCATGCCATGCATTAGAGCAGTTCTTATTCTTAAAATTCTTAAGATCGACGACATCAGCACAAATTAATCTGATCATATTAAAAGACAGAAAATATGGTGACAAGAACCTGCACTTAGATCTAATAATAAGCGTGTTTTATAATTATAGAGATAATAATTTCTAAAGAAAATATGTGCCAACAAGTAACGGCATGATGCGAGGACATAATCTGAAGCAACTAATAAATGAAAAAAAAAAGTATGGTATGCATGATTTTATCTTCCACCCTACGGCGGATACGATTTTATCACATGATACCGACCAAAAGAGATTGCTATCAGGGGAATTCCGAATATTATGAAGAACGACAGATGTTATGCTGCATTTTTGAAGAAAAGGATATATATTTTCTATTTATTATTAAGAAATGAATATTGAAAATAAATTGAGGTATAAGTTTGGATTATTACATAAATACAGAGGTAAAAATCTAAACTGAAAAATTGACGTCATATCAATATTTTAAGCACTAATATATTGCACATTAGCAATTCTTGCACTATGTTGATGCTATTGTCTGTCAGGTAAGTCAGGACAACAACAATATAAAATAATGTTCTCATAAATAAATTAAAACTTAATAAATAGTGTAGATTCAGTCTTTTATTTATTTTTTATGATAAACTTTGTGGAACTGCACGCAATAAAATTGAAAACCTATGAAAGAAAGAAACAATAATCGATATAAAGTGTGCTGCAAACGATTTTTAATTCAAATTACGGAAAATAATATATCGTGATCTTTAAAACCATTCTCATTTGGCATCTAGCCAAATCAAGATTAGAACAAAATGTGGTAAGCCAAATTAATAATTTTTCAACGAAGAATGAATATTTCCTCCTATTTTCTAAAATGGCCGGGGAAAATTATTATATTTAACATTGATAAAGAAATGTATTCAGGACTGATTTTAAATTAAAGAAGTTCCAGTTATTACCAAAAAAATTAGAATAGTGTAGTACGGATACATTAATTAATTTATCTTGAACAGAATTTCACTGCCTTAGAACATTTGCCCATTGAATGAAGGAAATGACTTTTCTACTTTTTTTAACTGCTATAAAATATTGTGAAATGTTAAGTTTTAATTCTCTCTAAATTTGTTAAAATTTTTTAAATCTATCGGAAACAATAAATTCTAAAAATAAATTTATGCTTCTATACCTTCTAATTATAATACATAATCTTGGTACAAAATATATAAATAACTTCTTGCTAATATTTTATGTAATAAAATGTTTCAAGTTATTTTGTGAACGAGATAAATAGCGAAATTGAGCGAAGAAATCTCTAAAAGGCTTAATGGCAAATTGGAGATGATAATACTTTATATTAGGACAAATAATAACTTTGCAAGAGCATTTACATGAAACATACAAACATATTATCTCCACGAAATAAATAATTCCGTATTTTGTAGCATTATAGAAATTTAAAAATGTTTCTAGTCTTCGAAATACGTATACAAAATAGTAAAGTTATTTTATTCATAAGTATATATTTCCACTATACGATATCCACTTTAAACAATATTGTATTGAAATCCTCTTTAACTTTTTGACTTGACTTTTCCGGTAACTGGTGCAAAAATAGTCTTCATTCCTTGACTTTTTTATAAGTATGCTAATTTAGAAATGCATATGGTTAGCTTTGAAAAAAGTAAGAAAAATAAATTGTGAATCCATAAAAGCTGATGCTTATGAAATAATAATGAAAAATTTTGGAATAAAAAATATTATTATTATTACTCATTTTCTAAATAATATAAACAACGATTGTTTCATTATTACCATTTTTATCGAAAAAAGCTTTAGTGGATCTGAAAATGTGAGACTAATTAGTTCTAAGAAAAGTCACCTTGCCAATGCTTGCTCTACCGGATCAATCACCAAGTTTTTGAATCTTAACTTATTATATTTAAATTTTTCTTTTAATCTAATTTCTAAAAAAGCAGTGTGCTTTGAACCTATGTTTAACGAATTACTTCACCATTAAGTTTCCAAATTTATTTTCGAACCATTTACTGAGTTTTGATCAAATGCAGTAAGAATAAAAAAATCTGTCTAATATAAATCATTTTGGATACTATTTTTAGATGATATCTACTGCTTTTAATTGGAAAAAATTCTTCGTGTTCTTTCAATACTGATCGAAAAAATAGTACTTTAAAGTGCCGTCGGTAAATAAATAGTTAATATGAAACAGGTTTCTCTGATTAGAATTATTTTGGTAACATAAATTACGTATAAAATAAGCTTTGATTCAAAAACTGTAGATCAGATTCCTATAATCATATATTTCCCCACCTTTCTCGAACCAAAGAAACAATGAGATACAGAAAAAAAAAACATTTTTTTAAAGTTCAAAAGAAATTAATATTTAAAAAATAATTAGTTTTCGAATGATCGACTATTTATTGAAAAAAAAACCGAGCATACATTTCAATCGAAAATTAAATCTGACTCAAAGAAAATTGTTTCTCTTTCTTGAATACTGAAATGTGCTCTTTCAAAAAATGGTCAATTGCACAGCAATAAATAATTCGATCTGAGATACAAAAAAGGATTTGTCTTTTTTTTTTTTTTCTCATTTCAGTTCTGCATGATTTAGAACGAAATGCATCTTTAAATTTAATGTCTCTAGAGGCTTCAACGAAATTGGTAAGAAAGCCGTAAGACCAAATTTTCGAATTTCTTCTATAAAATGTTGTATATTTTCACATCTACCGTTGTATTGGATGGTAAAGAAACTACAAAAATATCTGATTATATACGATTGAAGTCCTAAAATGCTTCCAGAAACTGATATTTTAATTTTATATTTTTCGATTAAATTTTATTTTTAAATAAAAGCACTCGACAAATTCATTCGAATTCCATTTTTTTATTTCCATGATAAAATATTAATTTGTCTATTTATTGTTAAATTATATATCTGTAGTCTGTAATCACCAAGAATATCTTGTTTTTATATTATTTAGGTAGAGATGATATACTGAATTTGGTCTATGTCTTACATTAATAATTTAGACTTTAAGATTAGATTTGAAACTTAACACGATTCCAATTCTATTAAATATTTAGCCATGAAGTAAAAAAATTATTTTGAAATAGTTTTTTAACAAAATTATTTTTTCATTTTAAAAAATAACAAAATATGCAACTATATCCTCAGAAAAGGAATCTAACTCCTAAAATCTTTTGATTTTGTAAAAAAATTCAAAAATAAAAATACATGAATTCTTCTTTATAAATAGTAAATAAATACGAACAGGAAAATAAGTAGCAAAAACAACACAAAGTATACATTATTACGAACATGAAAATACGAACAGAGAAAAAAATAGAATGAGGCATCAAATAAATCACCTAACACAAGTGAAGAAGAAATGATTCAAAAGATAAAATTTCATGCATAGGTTATGCAAGTAAAGTTGAGCATCGAAATATTTTTTTAAAAATTTGATTTTGTTCAAAGAGATTGGCTGACCAACATGAGAAACTAGATTTATTCAAATAATTATAAGAAAGCCCACTTACAGTAATTACGACCTAACTTTGGCAAAATTTGGGCAGATCTTTACCGATCATGATCCTCACACACACACACACACACACACACACACACACACACACACACACACGAAATTTGCAAGTAACACATTAATTTGTACATAAGAGGAAGAAATAAATGCAAATCATAAATCACAAAAAGGATTATAGCATTTTCTGCTGACAGTACTTGACAATTGAATGAAATAATATCATCTTTACATACGTTATGCTATGACAGATTAAAGCTGCAGATATAGAATATCTACCTAAATCTGAGATACAAAATAAATAATAATATAAATGCAAATATAAATGAAGAATATAATAAACTTTAACAAAATAGGAAAATAATGAAAAAAGGACATAACTAATTTTTGGCGTTGGGGGAAGTCGCCCGATATGTCCGATATGCTTTTGGTAGTGTAGCATTTCAGGACCACAGAAACAATTAAAGAATAATCTGTTAACTAAAAGGGTGAACAATTTTATATTAAATATTAGCTACTATGATAATGATGGAAAAATATTAGCTTTGAAAAAGTGCCTAGAAAAGTTAGTTTTGTGTGGTATAGATGTCTGAAAAAAAAAAGATTTAAGTTTTAATTCTGCCTAAATGATGCCTTTTAAAGATTCACTTCAATTGGTGGCACTTAGATGCGCCACAATTATTTGATTACATGATTTTATTTAAATTTCTTCTAGAACCATGAATTTCCTGATAATTCTAAATTATTCTGTTAAGTAAATCATTATTTCTTCAGTATTTGAATTACAAACTTTTAGTAATACTATTCTGTAAGCCACTGATTTACTTTGCACAATTTAGAAACTACAAAAATGTGTATAACATAATACTTAATTGAATTATTTTAGTGTCTGAATGTTTAAATTTAAAATTTGTTTAGAGTGTTTTAAAACACTTCAGCAATCTAGTGTGGAAGAATTACGACAATTTGGTTATAAAATAATGAATTCTGTCCATTTTAACGCAACATCCTTTTAATAATCTAAAAAAAATATGTCTGCCTATTCGAATTAAATCCGATAATTAAACTAATAACATTTGGGAATTTTCTAAACCGTACTAGTTAACATATTCAAAAGTAACTTTTTTTCAGACAATTACTATGAAATAGTGGCAGTTTATTCATTTGCATTTCAATTATTCTGAATAATTTACAGGTAAAAAAAATTACTGCTCCATATGACTAAAACTGTTTGTATTTCAATTTCACAAGCAGTAATTCATATTTAAGACAGCGAATTATGAATAATTGCAATCTGTATTTTTATGATTGATTTCCCTTTACAAATTTACATAAAACAAAAATGTGTTTTAAATAAGTAAAACAAAATACACAGGAATATAATATTTAAATTTTATCTCACAATATTTTTTAACAAATTTGAGTATTTATCATATTAAAAGATAAGAATTTTTCAGATTTAAATTTGAAAAAAAGCAGCTTAGAATCCCTCCTGCCGAATACTTCCAGTGTATCTGGAAGTTGATGCACGTATAAGTTGGTCGTGGTTACAAAATCTTCGATGTCGAGACAATAACACTAGTGGTACTGGTTCAAAGGTAATCGTTTTCTGATTTAATTCTAAATTACGATCTGTGAATGAGTAAATGAAATTCATGAACGAAGTGCACTCCATAAAACGGGTTGTGACGCATCAGCAGCCAAATTTTACTCTTGGCTCTAGATGGGGCTGCTGCTTCCGGCTTAAACCCCCTGACTTCGTCAATGTGTTTGTCATAGTTAAATGCCATAAGAAAAACCAACAACAAATTTGAAAAACATTCTGTGTAGATTTAATATAATTTATTTTGCAAAATTTATGAATGTAACTACAGGTTATGCACAATTAAAATAATCATTCAAAGGAAAAAATAAATCCCTTTTCACATTTACCTCATGTATAATCTCTATTCAATTGAAAGGTAAATAACTTATACATAATAAAAAAATTTGGCATCTTAAAGGTAATCTGTGAATAAATAGGTTACATAATTTACTGGCAACTAAAACTCTTCTGCTCTGTATGATTTAAACAGATTACATTTAGAATGTAAAAATAATTCGATGAACAATATAACTATTCTATTTTCCCCATTTACTAGATGAAATGACCAAATTTTGCTCAATTAACACTTTAAAATATTTTGAATGTTTATATGTAATGAAAATTGAAAGTGTATTATTTTAAATTGATAAAAACAACTTTCTAGAATGGTACTTTACAACTTTAAAACAACAGTTATTGTTTACAAAAATATTAGGTTGTTCGGAAAGTAATTTCGTTTTTTCCCGACAGAGGATTTAATTGTATTTTTCGCACCCAATTTCATACTTAAACCGCAAAATCATTTTATGTTTTAAGAGCTGATATAGCAAGGCTTGAGTGTGAAAAAGTGCAGCTGATTCTTCGCAGTAGTTTTTGGATGGTGCCCTTTTAAATATGGAGAGCAATAAACAGCATTTTCTTCATTTTTTTCTTTTTTGCTATATAAAAGGTAAAAATGCTGTCAAGCCAGAAATAAATTAGCCAATATGTGTGGAGAAGATGTGTTAACAGTACATCAGTACCAGAACTGATTTGCAAAATTTTTCCTTCAAATGAGGAGGCCCAAAACCACCTCGATCAGTTTTTTTTACAGCAAAGACCAAAACTTTTATGAGCGTGTAATCATGTTACTACCAAAAATATGGCAAAAGGTATTAGACCAGAATGGCAATTTTATAATTTAATAAATAATTTATTCATTAAACGAAAATTTCTTTTCATTTTGACAAAAAAAAAAAAACGAAATGACTTTCCGAACAACCCAATACATTCATTACTAAATAATTTTTAAAAAATGGAAAATGTCTGTCTTAGTCACATTCTGTGTAGAATCAAACAAAAGATAACATTTTCACTAATTTGATATCAATTCAAAATATAATGACATACTATTTTTGTACAAATTCCCAAATTATCGAGTTAATAGAGGATATCTAAGCCTTTTCATAAACAAGATAAATTAACATGCAACAATTAATTTACACTATTGTTGCAAGCTAAATAAGTTAGATTTATAAATGACTTTTCCGATTCCTGTTTTATGCATTAACTTCGACAAAAGGAAAATTAGCTTGTTTTAATCAAAGCAGTTTTAATTTTTTGCATGAAAGATGATGGAAAAATATTTTCGTTAATCTGTTCCTTGATTAAATATAAAAATATTTTTTTTTCTTTAAATTAACCATTTATAATCATTGGATGAATAGCTGTTTCCAGGAGTATTGAAATGGGATAATGAAAGTATTATTTATTTAAATAGAATGTTAGAATGATAAATAAGCAAAATTAAAGGTATCGGAATTAATTAGTCTTTCTTAAAAATGATCAAGTAAAAGAAACCATTGTTCGATATCAAATCAATTATACAACTATCTATTGTCTTTTGGAGATAACGAGAAAAATATTTATCTCTGATTTACTAAAATATTCCAGATTGTTAAATTCTTAGTTGTCACAAATAAATTAATATTTAGAAGAATCATAAGCATATAAAAATCTATGAAACTAGATAATTTAGTTAAAATTTTCAGAAATAAGATTTTATAAGCATTTGCAACAATAGATATTGCAAATATAGACTGCTTTTTTATTTCTAATATATGAAACTAAAATATTAAAATCACAGAAAATTTTTTTTAGTATAATCTGAGTCTAAGAAAATCCTTTTTGGAATTATAAACATATTTATGAACATAATAGTTAGGAAATTAGACAAGAAAGTTTGGCAAGAAATTTGTATATTGAAATTGTAATTTAATACCGAATTTTGGCGTTATGTTTTAGATCAATCTGAGTTCCGGTGAATCATTTTTGGAATTATAAATTTATGAAATCAATAATTAAATACGCAGGGAAATGAATAACAAAATTTGGTATGATGTTTTCATACCGAAATTGTAATTTTATGCCAAATTTTGACAAAAGTTTGTTTACAGGAATTTTGTTTTTCTATCTATCAATTTACAAAAATGAACAAATTAGGAGGTAATGGTTTCATTGAATACAAGATATAATTTCACATCTAAAATTAGAAACATGCAGTAAATTTCATTTATTTAGAACAATTAGTTTTTTAATCAGATATGATTTAAAATGTGGACAAATCCATCAAATTCCATGAAAAGTTTGGCTGTCGTTTACTTCACTTATCCGTGAAAATTTGAATACGATAATTAAAAAAAGGAATGAGCTAGGTGGGTGGAATTTAGCTTATGAGTTTTACTCCAAAATATGAATATCTGTTTCATTTTAAATTAAATCATAAAAAGGGATATTTTCTCGTATAAATGAGAATATAGTAATTTGTAAGCAAAAAAAAATGAATGAAAATTCATTTCGTATGCAATTCACTCATACAATGCTTCTTAAATCATATTCTGAAGCAGTTAAGCTATTTCATTTCAGCTTAATTTTGTTACTAATAATATTATTTGGTATTTCGCTTTCAAGGATTAAATTTTTAAACATAACATGATTCAATGTACCAAATAGTTTTTGAATGTAAGCTGCCATCAACTAATAACTGATAAAAAAAATATCTTTTCTAAATAAATGAAATCTACTGCATGTTTCTAATTATGTTATGAAAATCCAGACGAAAGGAAGCCTATCCTTTGATTCATTCAAATTTATTCTGTGAATCAACAACATGAAAAACTAGGACAATAAAATCTGCCATGTGGCTTTGTTATTACACTTGTTTATTAAACTAAATTTTAGGAAGAATTTATCAATGAGACAGTAATATGTCAATGTGTCTGTTCGCACTTACGTGAAAGAGATAAATTTAAAATCTATCTAGTTGTGTAAAGTTGTAAGTAAAGTAATTCGAATATTCATTATAACCTATACGCTTGATGTGTGAAAAAAGAAATTTCAAAAAGTTAATAAGATAGATAGGTAGTTTGATATGTAATTGTGATGTCAAAAATGCTGATTATATGTAAATTTGAACCCGATCCCCAAAATGAAAAAAGAACTACTATGTGTCTTTGCACCTGAAAGGAAACACTAAATGCATTTCATCGTTAAAGACGATAAGCAGAAAATTCGAGAAGATGGCTGTAAGTTTATATAAAGGATTAACACAAAGTTTATACTTTCTACAATTCAGGCAGTAAAGTGTTAGGTATCCTATTTAAAAACCCTTTGAAAGCTGATAGTTTAACTTATCAAAAATGGGATGTTACACAATAGAATAACGTGTTTTCTTTTTTGAATAATGTTTTAAAAATGATAAAGTCTGAAGGCGATATTTCGAAAATATAAAAACTGGCCCCTCGATCGCATGATTTAATATCATTGGATTTCTTTTTATGGTGTTATTTGAAATTAAATGTATATGCCAACAAGCCCACAAACACGATAATTGGCGAATAAAATTCAACTCTGCATCAGTCACATTTATGCAATATGGTCTTGGAAAATTCTTCAAAAGGGTGCATACATGCCAGCAAATCCGTAAAACTTTTTTCTATCGTGTAACTCTCCTAACCCTAAACTATAAGCTTTCAAATGTTTTTAAATAGTGTTGCTTACACATTACTACCCAAATGGTGACAAATTAAAATCTCGCGTTAATTTTTGAACATCCTTTAGAATGTTATATATTTTTGCGTGATGGATAAACCGAGAAAACTTTAAAAAAACTTCTTCAAAAATATCCATGACTGTGAAAGTTTTTCGGATCACGATAAGAATTATTAATTCTAAATTATTGTTAATAAAATTTTTCACTGTAATGTTAATGCAAAGTGTAAATGTTTGCATCTAATATAACATCTTTGCTATTTTATAACTTATTTTATAAAGGATATGTAGTGTAATAAAACCGAAAAAATACTAATTTTATTTTAATTAAAATTTGTTTTTACATTCTTTTTATATCTTTATGATTTGTATTGATTTTCCTTTTCTTTGTAATATTCACATATGTAAATTCTTATTAATAAAAAACATTATTCAGATTTTCTTGAAAACTTTAAATTAGTTTCTCTTTCATACTAAAAATCAGAAAATTTTAATCATTATCTTTTGATTATTTGTCTTTGGAAGTTGAATTTGTTACAAAATATAATGTAAACAACACTGGTATTTTTTTTTGTCGAAATTTTTCTATGAGAACACCATTAGGTATTCTTTAAAAAAAAAACAAAGAACTAAAGCTCTCATCTTCGAGGAAAATAAGAATTAATTTCATTCTTTTAAAATGAAAAAAAAAAAAAAAACGTTTGCGAATTATTAATTAAAAACTGCAAATTTACCGACGGCTTAGAATTTTAGCTATTCATTTTGTACGCGCAAGGTTTGTTGATTTAATGATACATTATTCATTACTGATTTCCAGTGCATATATTTTTAGATTTTCATAAGGAACCATAATTAAATGTTCAAAGACTTGACAAAAAAAGGGGGGGGGGGGAAGAAGGCCTACATTAGGTGACTTAATTGAAACCATTCTTCGACGTGTTGAATACGTTTCATTCGTATTTATTAAAATTTAAAAACCTTATTTAAAAGAATTTAATGCAAAAATGCTGTTTGGCAAAACCTACTACTTGTTATTATATAAATTGGTTGCACTAAAATAGCAATTAATTCAATAAATTTAAAAAAATCTTAAGTGTTGTGTTTTCATGTCTCATATAATCGATTATTTATTTTTTGGATTTTATTTATATTTTAATGACTTTAATTAAAGATACATCAAATAAAGATACTCTATTGCATTGATGTTTTCTCGATTTTTTTTACTATTAGCAGGCAACATTTATTATCAGTTGCTATTTTAGTGCAACCAGTTATTTGTTATTTTGCATTATCAGACAACAATTAATTCAGCGAATTCAAATAAATCGTAAATGTTACTTGTTTTCGTGTACTATGTAATCCATTATATATTTTTGGAGGTTTGATTTATATTTTTATAATTTCAATTAACTGTACAGAAGGTGAAGATGTCTCTTAAGATTAATGTTTATAACTGTTGGCACATTTTTCTTAATTGTTAGTAGGCTGCATTTAGTTTATTAACAATTGCTACTTTGGTGCAAGTTGCTACTTATTACTATGCGCTATGTGATAGTAATTGTTCCAATGAATTCAAATAAATCTTAAATCAAAGTGGTGAGTATTTTGGCATCATATAAAATTATAATCATATAAATATATAAATCTTAGAATTTTTTAAAAGATTTCCTTTATACTCTAATGATTTTGATTAATGTTACCCAAAGGAAGATATTTTACAAATAATGATTACTTAAATTTGTTAGCAGATTGTTTGACTACTATTAGTTGTTGTTTCTAATAGCACTTGTTACTGACAAGCCCGCTGACTAACGAGTCATTGCGATTTCATCCAAATTTTGCGTCTCTTGTTTATTTCAGTAGCGCCATCAGTAGCCAAGACTATGACTTTGCTACTCTCGCGTCTCAATCCCTCTTATGTGGCGGAATTCCTTTATACATTTCATTCAATCATCCACAGTCGTAATTTAGACCTGGATCAGAGAACGATCACCTCTGAATCAGTGCCTTCAGTGGTATTATTCTCTACATGGAAGACTTGCGGCTACTAAAGATTTATACACTTCAGGCATAACACACGCGCAGATTCTTTGTCCCGCGGGATTTGAGCTCATAACCCAAGTCCGTTCCCAAACAACCAGGCTATCTTGGCCGCCACTATTAGTAAAATTATTAATTAAATATATGCATAATTTAGCCCTCTGTTTTTCAGCTGTTAGAGCTATTAATTTCAGTTTTGTTATGTAGTAATCCAAATATATGATGTATTCTGAAGTCGCATTGAGTGTTTAAGAATTCTGTCATGTGTTAAAACTACTAAATTTGAATAATACAGAAAGAAACACCATATAGTAGTACTTTAGAATTATTTTAAAATGCAATTTATGAAGTAAAAACCCAGCCAGTTTAGAAAAAGAAAGCATTTTAAACATATTACAATTACATATTTCAGAATTTTTTTATTAGTTTGATTAGACATCAGATAATAACTTTAGCCGTTGATCAATTTTGAATCGAGGCGACACCTTACTAGAAAAATCAGCAAAACATCGAAATTTTTATTGCTTCATATGATAAAATGAGTTATTCTAAATGTACCTGCAAAATTTTAGAGCCTTAGCTTTATTTTTATTAAGGTATTGAAGAATTTTTGATGCATGACAGGAGAGTAAACAATCCTGCCACGCTCACTTTTCAAATTCAAACACCTATAAAAGAAGCCCATTTGGAAAAAATATTGCCAATTTATCAATGACTTTCACCAAAGGAACTATTAGAGTGATGCATTTGGTTCAAGACACGAAATTTCAATGAAATTCTCTACAGTGACATTTGGAGTGAATGCTCAAAAGTTATCACTGCATTGATCTAACAGAATAGCAGAAATAGTAAGAAGAATAAAAGAAATAGCAAGAAGAATAAAAGAAATAGCAAGAAGAATAAAAGAAATAGCAAGAAGAATAAAAGAAATAGCAAGAAGAATAAAAGAAATAGCAAGCAGAATAATAGAAATAGCAATCAGAATAGCAGAAATATACTTTAAATCAATTTTGATATGTGTATATAAGATATTATGATTTGTGAAATTTTGATCTTTCGTTAGATTTTCTTTGTATATCTTCAATTTATAAATATAATATTTTGTTTAGATAAGTTTTTCCATTTTTAAAATTTTGAACAATTTAGAATAACTTGAATCACATCTTGCGAAAGGTACAGGCAAATTGGATAATTTTTATATTATGATTTAGATGAATAAAAAATTCAACTGCATTTTTCGTCATGTTCGTTTCTTGCGTATATATTCCATTTCGAAAGGCTAAGGCTTTCTTAAAAATAAAGATAAAGGTGCGAAATTTTTTATGAATGCTCAGAAATATATGTTTTATAAAACTTAGTATGGATTTAACTTTATGGTTCTTTTTTTATAATATCCAAAGTCAAAATTCTTGCATTGCTCGATTTTTATAACAATAAAAAAAATATTAAAAAATACTGATGGCAGGAGAAATTCTATACTAAATTTTATGTAGAATATTAATAGATACCTTGAAAAATATTTGGGGACAAATTTTCATATTTAAAAAAACCTTAGGATTTTAAAAAAACTCAAAATTTCAAAGAAAATTTCAATTTTTTGAAAAATATTAAATTATTTTTAAACATTTTCATGGAAGAGTTATAAAGTACTGTTTTATATAAAATAAATGTAAAATATAATTTTAAATATAGAATTTAAAGAAAAAAAGCATAAGTACTGTGTTGTCTTAACGAGTTTTCTTGGAATTTTTTTGTTTGAAGGAGTTTACTGGCACATAATTTTTTTATTACACTGATGGAAAAAAAAAATCCCAACACTAGGAAGGAGCTGTGCTAGATAAACGAAATTTGGTAGGCGTGTTAATACATCTGAAAGATGACGTCGATTCAAATTTCGAGCTACGCGCGTAAGTGTGGCGCTAGTAGCGACACTATGAACATGCAAATGAGGTTTGCTTTAAATACGCGCTGTAAGGTTCGTGATCGTTATTTACAGTTGAGATTTGACGTAGTGGGTTAATGTTAGTCAAGGATGCCTCTGAGAAGACGAAGAAGCCATTATCAACAGCTCACTGAGTTTGAACGAGGTCGTGTTGTAGGGCTACGAGACGGTGGGTTTTCTTCCCGCGATATTGCTGAAAGACTTGGCAGGAATGTATCCACTGTGGCATGAGTATTGGTGGCAGTGGTCAAGGGAAGGTACTGCCTCAAGAAGACCAGGTTCCGGGCGGCCACGTGGTATTACTGAGAGGGAAGACCGTCGTATTCGGCGTATGGCTGTGGCTAATCGTACTACGACCGCAGTTGAAATTCGAGCGGCAGTTGGCACCACAGTGACACAACGAACTGTTACAAATCGGTTACTTCAAGGACAGCTCCGAGTCAGACGCCCTGTACAGTGCATCCCACTGACTCCAAACCACTGCCGTTTGCGTCGTGAGTGGTGTAAAGCTAGAGCTCATTGGAGGACGGAGTGGAGATCTGTTGTGTTTTCTGATGAAAGCCGGTTCTGCCTTGGTCGCAGTGATAGCCGCTTGTTGGTTAGAAGGAGGCCAGATGAACACCTGCTAGTGACCTGTCTGCGGCCTAGACACACAGGGCCTACTCCTAGAGTTATGGTTTGGGGAGAAATTTCGTATGACAACAGGAGCAGTCTCGTGGTTATCCCACGCACCCTGACTGCAAATTTGTACGTCAGTCTAGTGATACAACCTGTTGTGCTGCCATTCATGAACAGCATTCAAGGGGTATTTTCCAACAGGATAACGCTCGCCCTCATACCGCTGTTGTAACCCAACATGCTCTATAGAGTTTTGACATGTTGCCTTGGCCTGCTAGATCACCAGATCTTTCTCCAATCGAGCACGTAAGGGACATCATTGGACGACAACTCCAGCTTCATCCTCAACCAGCATTAACCGTCCCTGCATTGACCGCTCAAGTAAAACAGGCACGGAACTCCATCCCACAAACTGATATCCGACACCTGTACGACACAATGCATGCACGTTTGCATGCTTGCATTCAAAATTCTGGCAGTTACACAGGTTACTAATGTACCAACATTTCACATTTGAAATGGCTCTTCTCGCCAATGGCTCTATCTGTGATCTAGAAACTTTAATCAATTAAATATGTTACCTAAACAAATGTATTCCTAAAATTTCATTATTGTACAATAATTTTTTTTTGGTGTTGGAATTTTTTTCCCATCAGTGTATTAAGCTGTACCAAACATGACATGATTTGTCTTTACGCGATTATTTAAAACTTTTGCTACATTTAACAAATGTGTGTAAAAGCATATAATCTTTAAAACATATAAGAAAAATGAAATATCAAGAAAGTAACAAATTATAAATAATTTTTAATCAATAAATTTATATCATTCAAGAGTGACATGTTATTTATGTACAAGAACCTATTTTCATTATTTACTGCGAAATTTCATTAGTGGAAATAGAAATATGGGGTATCATGGCATTCTCAGTCCAGCTCAATGTCTACAAGGGAGGAGAGACAGGAACTCTGTTAAATAATATGAGAGAAAAATATTCAGAGCATTTTCCTTTCCTGCTAATTTTCTTTTAATATTGCTTCTATTTTTTATTATATGTACTTTAAATTGCAAATAACTAAAAATTTTCTGTTTATTTATTGCTAACCTAATATTATAAATCTTATTAAAATTGCATCCATATATCAAATATGAAATCGTGACGTTATTTAAGAATAAACCATATTATTTATTAATAGAAGCTGCTTCCCATACCGTTGTTTTAATGTCTAAAAGAACATAGCCATTTCCAGCACAGATCCCGTCGAGAAACAATTGTTTCATTTTTATTTCTGTAGTTTTACATTGGGTTTTTCTTTCTGTGACATATATGTGACAATCTAATCACACAGATACGTTGGAACAACACTTAGAAGATATTAAAACCCAACATTTCCCTTTTCCAGATATCTTATGATCATCAGAACAAAGAGATAATGGAAGAAAGAAACCGAGGAAGTTTTCTGGCCTTTTTCTTTTATTCTGCCAAAGGTTAATCGAGTATAGTGATTTGATGAAATACTAAATGTAACAACACTGTGTACTTAGTGAATGAGCAAAAACTGTTGAAAGAGTAATGTCAGCCGATGCATTCATATAACATAACGAAAGTAAATAGGTCGACGTGAGATGTCGACTGACTTATCCAAAGGCGATGCAATTACATAATAGTGTGCAACCTCTACATCTTTTACTTGACTCCAATTTGGAGTATCCTCCCCGAAAATTTCTCACATGAACTCTAATAAATATACCATCCCTGTTCTCTCTACAGGGACAGTATATCCTTGTAGAGATAAATATACAGGTTATGTATATTTATCACCAGAGAATCCATAAAGCAATGGATTTGGATATGATTGTGAATGTGAAGCACACATATTTTGATTTTTAAAATTCCACATATGAGTACAGTTATATTAAGTTCCGGTTTAAAGTAACACTAGAACTATTATAGATCGGACATCGTAATTTTAAAAGTCGCTGTCAGATGACGAATATGACACCTGAGTTGGCACCACTCTTTACACTTTCACACCATACTAACGGGGTTATGTTTGACCCCGACAGATTTAAAATGTCCCAGATCCATTTGCACTTCTTTGGTGGAACCAATTCTTGAATCTGGACCCTCGAGTTCTGAAACTGAGACCTTAACAGGAAGCAACTACTGCCCTCTACAGATGAGAGTTGCATGCATGCTTCATAGCATAGTAAAAAAAACAATGCTTGTGGATTAATTGCATGGTATTAGTGAAAACTAGCAAGCATAGATCTTTGGCATGATTTCTCAATATGATAGTGGGCAGTTAATTGTTTAGGAGTGATTAATATACAAGAAAAAAATATGTATCATGAACGCCTTTTTAATAAATGATTGAAATTAAAATTTGACACCAAATAAAATTTTATTATCAACACTATGCTTCAAATTACATTTATTTAATTCATTGCGTTTACATACGTGTACATAAATATGTAGTATATTGTATCTAATTTGGAATCATATATACTTCAGAATATATGGTTCAAAATGTGATAAAAATTTACATTTTGATCGGCAAACTTTTATACTTCTACCATAACTATTATACCTTAAAAACTATTTGTCTAATTTCTTAATTATCATTTTAGTTTGTATTACGATAAACAATGCATTTGTACTCGGATAATTGGACCAACAGGTTTTCTCTGAAAAAAATTTATTTGAATCTTGAATGAAATCTCCAAATGAGGCGTTACCATAAACATATTTTATTTGAGTAGTTCAAAAATTTTTGAGTCATCTTATCCAAGACAAATGGATAGATATAATTTTAAAATATAATTTTGGAATTTTTCATTTATTTGTTGATTTTACTGATCGCAATTGAAACTTCGTAAACAAAGAAGTAAAAAAAATGGATGAATGCTGATGTAGTAAGTTAAGTTTGAGTAATTTAATTCACTTGCAAATTCCTTTGTGAAAATTCAAATGCATGTAGATATATGTTTATACAGTTAAAAACTGATTCGCAATAGAGCTCATATCATTTAATAACATCATTAATAACATGAATTTTAAATATTTTATAATTAATTTAAGCTTCCCGCGTTCAAAATCTCGGTATACTCTTTTTCTAAAATGTCAGTATAATTGATCACATTTGCAAAGTGACATAACATAACGCCATCCTGTGTCCCCGGTGTCTATACCACTAAGTTATCTAACCTGTTGGAAGGGCACAGAATAGAAGGAAAGAAAAAAAAACAAAGAAAGGAGACGACAAACCATCCAGGTATCTCCAGAGAGAAACCCATTGGTGCCAAATCCCACACGATTGTATTCAATTTTCGATGAATAATTAGATGGAGGGAACAATAATACTTAAACAAATGCTGACTATGGGTTAAACATACAAGGAAATGAGAATACTAACTAAAAAAAGATAAATAAATTACATTGAGAATATCTGCGTGACATTTATCAACAAATAAACAATCACTGTAGAGAAAATCTGTAGAGGCCGTTTGGGTCCTGTGGTTTTGTTTTCCTTCTTGGGTACTGCACTTTTAAGGGACTTTTGAGCACTTTTGAAGTTATAATTTTGCTGATTTTGATTGGCAATTTGGTCTCAGCTATTGTATAGCCCTGAAGAGGTCTTGGTATTTGTGAATATGGTTTACTATGGAGTGGATCTTGTTCCGTGATAGGGTATTAGATACAGCTCTCCTGTGTCATTCTTCCTCAAGACGTGTTTCTGGCTTTCTCATGGTACATGAGAGAGTCAATAAGCATTTGGTGTCATAGTGATTTGAGGACCCTATCTCCCCACAGCTACAGCAAAGAGAGTTGGCCAGATGGAATCTGTGTAGGTATGTTGGGAATGGGCCGTGTCCAATAAAGAAAAAGAGATCATCTCTGTTCCAGTTAGTCGCATAGACAGAAAGTTTCGGTATTATGTTGAATGGGGAATGGCCTGTTTCGCCTTCTTCCCACTCCTTTTACCATCTTAACATCATTTGGGAGTGGAGGATGCTCTTCAGGTGATGTCTTGGAAGCTTCATTATATTCTGACCTTGATTTGCACTAGCCCCTGTTTTGGCTAGTTTATCCGCCGCTTCATTCCCCTCATAGCCAACATGTGCATTAATCCATGAGATTTTAACGGGAGGATTTGCAAGAAGAAGGGTGAATGTATCTCTCGCTAGTTGACTGTTGGATTTTGGAGAACTTGAGGCATGTATACTTGCTTTATTGTCTACATAAATAGTGACTGGATTTGATGGAGGGAGAGAGGTTGCATATTTTACTGCTCTATTGAGTGCTAGTAGTTCAGCTTGGAAGACCATGTTTCCTTTCAATAGGCTGGTTGACCACTGGTGTATAGAGACTGCATCCAGCATGACATAAAATGCAGCTCCAACTTCAGTTGAAAATTTTGATCCATCTGTGTAGAACCCGAGTCCTGAATTCTGAGACCCACCATCTTTCATTGAAAATTGATGCGCTTGGAGGGATGTGTCTTCCAGCCCGTTACTCTGTGTTCATATTCGCATGGGGTTTAGTGTGGCCTATCAGATACGATTTCCTGGAATCTGTACAGTTCAGTCATTCTTGCCATCGTCTGAAGCTGCAGATGAAGTGGAGGAAAGCCGAGGATAACCTGGAGTGCTGCATTAAGTGTTGTCTTGTACGGAAAGCCTCTTTGGATGGAAGACAGCTTTCTAGCTAATCTAACCATGGGGTGGAGGCACCAAATACCTGCTCCGTGCGAAAGCATTCTTTCAATGACTATCCTGTACAAAATATTTCTGTGTCGAAGTGTTATTCCACAGTATTTGCCAGCTTTTCTAAGAATATTGAATTGCCGTTGCTGCGTTTTCAATGCTAAAAGCTTGAGGTGAGTATTCCAATTCCATTTATCATCCATATGGACACCTAGATACTTAATGACATGTGTCTGTTCTATTCTTTCTCCCTGCCAACAGATTCTGGGTCCTGTTGCTCATTTACTAAACAGAATAAAGTTGGATTTTCCCGTAGACACTTCTAAATTGTTTGTGTCAGCCCAGGATAAGAATTGTGCAATTTATTCTCAACCAATGTGTTTAGCTTTCTTGACCTTCTTTATATATTTTTTAGATTCTGTCTTCCATTGCAAATAATTTTCTGTTCTTTCTTCCGAACTCAATCTTTGGGCCCTGCATCTCAACGCCTTAATCTTTTCTTTTCTATTTCCAATTTATAGGTCCACCAAGTTCGGTTTTCAATCAATGGCTGTTTCTTGATTTTAAATGCTATGTTGCTGACTTGAATTATTGTTGCTTGAAGAAGGGAGATAAATTCATTTAGTTGTTGTAGGGTATTGCAGCTCTTGATTATGTTAATTAGTTCATTGACATGAAACTGAAATCGTGTCTGGAATTTGTTATGGTTTCCATGGTGGGGTTTAAACCTATTGTCTAGTAATTATTGTTCTTATTGTTGTCTGAACAAAGTGGTGATCATTAAACGATGGTTCTTCAAGAACTTCCCAAGAGGCTACCTTTGTAATTATTTCCTGCGAGCAGAATGTCAAATCGGTCCAACCCACATCTGTATTTCTTGTGAAGGTAGGTGGGGCATCTGATGAATTATTGATAAAAAGGTTGTTGGCCAGTAGGAAATACATTAACGTAACTCCCCTGGTGTTGATGCTATGATATCCCCAAAGAGGGTTGTGACCATTCAGATCGGTTTCTACCAGGAAGTTTTCATTTGGTAGCATTCTTATGATATTATGGATCTCTTGTAAAGCTTCATCGATATCCGCTATTGGAGATGAATAAGCCGAAATGAGTATTTGACTGTGTGAAGTTTGACTGCTATAGTACAATATTTTCCACTATAGCTACTAAAATTGCTTTAAGGATGGTTTGAGGAATAAAAATTGCAACTTTATTTGATGTAGATGAGAAAATATTCCAAGACATCGGCAAACCTTGTATTTTGTTATTGTACACATACGGCTGTTGTACCAAGAGAATGTCAGTTTTCAATTTTACCACAGAAGGATGGAAGTAAGTGGTTGCTGCTTTCGCTCTGCCGAGGTTAATTTGGAGAATATTTAAATTTTTGCTGGTGCAGAAGGATGAATTCAGAGTGATGTTAGCTGTCATCAATAATCACTGGTACGTTTAAATGCTGCTAATGCTTTTTGGTAGCACGGGCATCGTGGGTCTATGGCCATATGGTATATGTGCAGGTTAGTTCCATTGAGTCTATTTGACTCTGAGCAGTTTATATTAGAAAGGCTAATTAGACATGCACTTCCAGGTGTGGTGTCTTCCACTGCAGTGACATCAGAATGGAATATCATTTTTGCACGGGCCAGAATCGGCTGTATAATTGAAGGCCTGACAGGTTGAGTAACGCTTGACATGATGAAATTCCCTCAGATGAAACATTTTCCAATTAATGGCAATCTTTTTTAAGGTTTTTAAGACGATGAAATGACTCACTAGGAGTTTCGACGATGAGGTGGGAGGTGTCTCTATTTTGTCTCTCATTTTAAAGCGAAGTTTCATATCTTCTGGATTTTCCGTATATGCACGAATTGCCCTTTGAATATCTTCCATCGGTACGTTGTTGGGTACATTATATATAATAATGCTAGGTTTGCCTCATTCCTGGCTTTTTCGTTTTTATGTTTTTAGTGATAGCTTCCTTTTCTTTTAAAGTTTTTGTAAAATTCTGCAAATATTCTTCCCTCTTGCATGAGACAGCCAGCCCTCCTTTCTGTATTCGTCGAAGTGATTTAATTTTTACAGTGGTTTTTGACTGACGAAGTTCTTTTTTAAGGAGGTCCTCTACATTTGTATTCGGCTTTTCTTCTTTAGAATAAATAAGAACTGTGGCCGTCTTTTCCTTGCAATTTCTGCATAGGAAGAACCTTTTTTGAGTTTTTTACAGGCTTTATGGATTGGATTTCTGTAAACTGTTCAACTACATTGGTTTGAGCTGATGCTTCTGCTTCTGGATTTTTGTGCGTCTCAAATCCAATACATCCAGAATATTGTTGGCTACCTGTTGTAGAGAATTTGTTAAGTATTTCTGGACTTTATTCCCTTTTTTTTTGTTTATGTTCACTATTAACTACTTCTCTCAATTTAAGAAGTAGTTCTTTGGTCAACATGCTTTAATATGATTGTGGTAGGACTTGCTAGTACCCAGCCTATGATTATGACAAAACTGACAAATCGAATTGTTTTTGTTGATGCGGTTTTACAAGCAGTCTATAAAAATGTCTGGCATTTCAACACTGTAAAGAACTTTTAACGAGATGAATATGTAAATATAATAAACAAGGATTTTATAGGCAGTAAGGGGAGATATTCCCCTTCACTCGATCCACCGCCCTAAATGCCGTGCAAGCTTAGAAACTTTTATCTTAGTTTAAAATAACAAAAAATCACATTAACATTGAAAACTTAATGTTGTTGATTGGGTTGACTAAAATTTCTAACCAACTCTTTCTCTCTCTCTCTTTTTGTTTTATTATTGCTGGATCACTGTTCCCCCTTTTCCTTTTTTTGACTCACTAAGTGAATTATATGTCTCTTTGATCTTCCAATGACATTGTAACATATTTAATTATCATTATTGGCAGAGGGGATGGGAAGAGAAAAAACAAACAAACCTATATGTACATATATACATACATATACATAAATATACACATATATACATATATACACACACATACACACACACACACACACACACACACACACACACACACACACACACAAATATTATGCTTCTAACATTTGATAGGGGAGATAACAATTTTGAAGAAAAATCCATTAGGAATCTTGCATGTGTACTTAAAGCGTTCCTGATTTTCTTTTCATTTTCCCCTCTTTCTCTCTTCTCCCTGAAGACTGCCGTCGGGAGATATTTGGCGTGAGAATTTTTATCTGAATTATAATTTAAAATAAATACTGCATTATAGTGCCTTTTTTAATTACTATCACACTGGACAAGGATTTAATTCTTTATTTGGCTGAATATAAGTACAGACAAAAATGGGTTAAAAATGTGTGATTGAAGTAATTGATATTTCTTGCACAAATGGAAAGAATTATAGATGTAACAGTTTTATTAATTTGTTTTGCTTATCTATTTATTTTTACGTTAATAAAACTAAATAAAATATGTAGTTGCATCTGTACGTAATCTTGAATGAAATGCGAAGGACAACAGATTCTTATTCTTACATATTAATCCCAATAATCTTGGCAAAAATACAATATGATAAGATGTTAGAATTTAATACGATTTTTAATGGAACTGTTAGGTATCAAAATTACTTGAATATATTAAATAGGAAATAGAATACGGGGAATCCTCTAATTTAATTATTTAAGAATCAAGTTATGAATTTTCACTTTTTACTAATAAATTCTATGAGAGCAAATCACCCAGTGGTGAACAGAAAAGACAGAAATTTCGGTTGTTTCAAATACACCAAAAAAAAAAAAAGGCAAAAATAAGAACTTTCTGTATATATACATTTCGTTTGAGAGTCAAATATTCGAATCATGCGCAGTTTGCGACAATCAATCACCTAATAGAATCAGTTAGCGAATCAGGAGGATGTAAAAAATGCACAACTCCCTGTGATGTAGAGTGGGGGCAGACCCAGAAAGACTTTTTGGCTGGCATTGTTTGAGATTTACGATGCCAGCCCAAAAATCTTTCCGGGTCTGCCCCCACTCCTCATCGGTTTCCTGCCCTGACCTCTAACCTTCGGAATCACAATGACCCTCAATGCCGACGGTGAATTACCCCTCTATTGTATTCTTGTTACGCTCTGAACAGCATAGCTATATATTACAGTATAGTAAAATTGCCATTAAAAGCTTTTGAAAACGTGAAAGTGACAGTGACCTTCTCCCTTTTCGAAAAGTTAAACGGATTCCTGACGGCATGGTGGTGTAGCTTCGAAAAGGGATGTCATCTCATGTGCCGTTCTTGTCTTCTAATAAGAGTACAAAATATCCTCAGTGTACTTTAGTGCTATATTCCAAGCAGCAGCTTCTCAGATTCTGGTTTAATTAAATAGCATATTGTTATGTAAACTCCATACGTTGGAGTAAAGCAAAAAGTTTCAAAAATATTGGTAAATAATAACAACTCTTTATTCCCCAAGAAAGCACAGTAGTCGGATGTCTCTCGGTTCGAAACCTGTTTCCATTAAAATTCGTCTTGTCTGCAAATCTCGAGCATGCTAAATCGGGCACCTCGTAAATTAAACGGATTCCTGACGGCATGGTGAGGTAGCTTCGAAAAGGGATGTCATCTCATATGCTGTTCTTGTCTTCTGATAAGAATACAAAATAGCCTCAGTGTTACTTTCCAGTAAGTTGTTGATAAAATCACAAGAAAACGAAGTACGAAATAAAGAAACAAGAATACGAAACTTAGGGAACAAAACATGTAAGAACCATTCACAAAATCAGCAGGTACTTATAGAAATCAAAATCACATGGGAAAGAAGCAAATCGTTTGTTGAATAACATGGCACAATAGTTCTCCGAATAGAGCTAGTGAACTTCCTCAGTGAGAGAAAGTTCACTCCAAAGATAGAAATTATCTGATTCGTTTTAGTCATCTTGCTTTTTATAATCTCCCTCATAGGGTATAGAATTTTCTTGATAGATCTAAGAATTTCGGCTATAAATACAGATATTACTATATATATTTATATCGTTATCAAATCTTTCCTTTTTTTATCACCAAAACGCCTTATTTGCCGTCAGATGGATAGTTGCCCATTAAAATATGTGGAAATTATGAGAATGCGTAAAGAAAAAATATTACAATTTCGCAATAGTGTATCGTTAAGGTATTCCGCAACTATAGATTTTGGATACTATTTTTGCTTGACACTATTGTATGTCTGCATGTGATAGATTGCAAAGTAGTAAATGAAGTTCAGTAATTATTTTATTTCTAATCATTCTATATCATATTGTATCTTTGTTTGTTAAATAATTTTAACCTTTAATGCAAGTTTATCGTTTTGATGTCTTGGATATATATATAAGTTCCTTTTGTTTTTCTGTTATCACTTTTGGGAATGTATTAATAAACTGGAGGTATTGAAAAATAAAAAGCATTCATTATTTTTTAAGAATTTGCATTAAATTTAATGCTCTCATTTTAAAAAATCCAGAAGTTTATTTAACAAGTTCATAAGTTTTTTTATGATTTGAAGCAAGGAAAATAATTTATCAGAAAACAGAAGGCTTTAAATACCGAACATAGCTTTTAATTCTTAATTATTTCGAAATTTAATTTTTTTTTGTTAATGTCTTAAACCAACTTCTTAAAATCTAATTAGATTCTAAATTCAAAATTTTGCAAGATGTTTTTATGCCAGATAAAAATGCGAATATAATCCGATTATATTATGGAAAAATCTGTGTGGGACGTACTTAAAATCGCTTTAGGTCTGGTTAACAGAAAAGGATTTCAAAAAGCACAGATTTTAATCCATTATTGAATTTTAGCTGGAGGATGAGCTAAATATTAATAGTATATCTTGTTACAGAAAGGAGTAACTACGAAACCACAGTTAGAAATACGAATCATGGATTTAGAATTGAAAAAACAGAAACTAGAAATGGAAAGTGAAAATTATCATTCTTTATTCTTATAAAATTGATTACTTTCTTCAAAACTTTGTTTTTGTCGGATTTAACTTGATTCGATTTCGTATTGCAGACTAAATGCAATTGGGTATATTTGAATATTAAAACTGAAATTTAAGAAATGTTGACTAATTGAATTGTGTGGTTCCAATTTAATTTTTAAATATAATTTGCGTATATATATATATATATATATATATATATATGGGTAAGAAAGCAATAAGAACATTAAAAACTATCCGTCTTAAATTTTGAAAAAAAAAAAAAAACATTATATTAATATATTTTTTGAATTTCAGATAGAATCTTTGGGCCAAAAATATATATATTTATTAAATTTTGAACAAAGTCTGCAATAGCTAGATTATAGGTTTGTATAAATCAAGTATATAAAAGCGCATTAACTGAAAAATATAAATATAGAAAAGTCTATATAAATATAGTGTAGCGTCTTCAATGTGGATATGTGACAATTACAATATATAGTTGATCCTCATGGTATTAGATGTATTCAGTATAATTAATGAAATGTTAATAAGCTGATACAACAACAAGATGGGAAATTGGAGTAAAATGCGCAATAACAACAGTTACTTCTATATCTGTAACTTTGTAAAATATGTTTATTTTTTTATTTTTAGAAGTTGAATGAATGACCATTTAGGAGAATTAAACTTACTTAGAATAGCTCTTGAGCTGAGCATCATTCCTCCAATCTTCACCCAATCAGACAGATTTAATGCAAATAATGTACAAATTTGTCTAATAGTTTCTATTGCACTTCTTTAAGGCTTTTAAATTATTAATCAAAGTGATCGATGACAGCATTACAAATCAAAGAGTAAAAGATGAACAAATTATAAATTTTTTAGAAAATGAATGATGTTGAAAGTTGAAAAAGAATTTATTATAAAAATTATTAGAAAAAGAATGTTAGTTAAAAATTTCTCCATGCTAAGAAAAGCAGACTCTTTCGCGTTAAAAATTTCTTAATACTTTGTTCCGTGATGTCTGTTTGATCTATAAGTTATTTTTTCTTTTGTTTATAATTCATCTTCAAAACTTATTCATAATTATAACAACGAGAACATATCTTTAATAAATACATTTATGAACATCGTAAAATATAAAAACAATATTTAAAACAATAAAAATTTTGTAAAATATTCTTTTAAATATTATTAAAATTTTAGATTAAAAAATTGCACTGAAATTTGCACGAAAATTTTATTCTTTCAATTTAAAGGATTGTAATGCCAAAATATATTTTATGTCATGATATATTTTTTATGGATTTTATAAGCAATAATAAAATTTTGTAATAATTATTTTCTTTCTACACTTCAATGCAATTTTTATTTGAAGTGTTTCAATATATTGTAATAAGTTTTATCTTAAATTCAGAGCAAAAATGGTGCTTCATAAATTGGATCAAAAATTTACTCAAATATTATTTTCTGAATAATTGAAATAATAATTTTTATAATTCTTCTTATTTAAACATTAATGATATAAAATATTTTTGCTATGGATACTTAAACATTATAAAGTACATATAATAGCCCAGTTCTTCAAAACACTAGCGCAAATTGAAGTGATTAAAAATTCAACTACACTTTCTTATGCTTTCTTATTTCTTTTACCGCCCTCGATGAGATACTTCCGGTATGGTAATGGGATCTCGACAACCTGGTGAATACAATAATAGGTGAGGGTCTGACCCTCCAATCGATGAAGGGACGTACTCCCTATCGGGAGGATGGTACCGTAGCCGTTGATGGTCATTAGAACTCAACCGCAGTTCCCGCCAGCGTTGTTGTTGCAACGGTCCGGTCAGTTTTACATGGTGTATCCCTGTACCTTCGGGAGGGTCGGAGGTCAATTATATGACTTTCCAATAAATATGGAATGCCAAACTTTGGCAACATAGAAAAAAACTGTCATCAATAGCTGCACACACACATGTAAAGCTACTCTGATTAATATTCTGATTCTTAAGTTATTTGAGTGTGGCTTCTGACGTTCTCTGAGCCATGGCGGTGAAAATTTTAGTACTAACCTGGCGAAAATAACATGAAAAAGAAACCATGAGGGAGAATATTTGAGAGCTTTTTTTTATTATGTTTACTACTTATTTTCTGTCCTCGCTTTTTCAAGAGTCGCCCATCAAACATCAAAATATCGATTTTTACATTTTTCACACCTGTGAAGTCAGATAGCACATTGGAAAACTGTCTTGGGTTCGGTAAAAAAACCATAATCAGTTATGTTCACTTTGTCAAAAAAAAAAAAAAAGCCAGATTGATCGAATTTTGTCTGAAACGATCCGAAATTTCTTGTCATATTCAAGTACAAAAATCTTTATGTAGTAAAATATAGATATTTTAAATATGAAGATAAACTTATCTTTAGTCAAAGAGGATTTGGTTTTTGAAATATATGATTAAAATTATTTTTAAACTTCGAATAAGATCAAAATAGTTACTTTTATAAATATTAGTGCAATAATCTTTCATTCATAAGAAGGGATTAAAACAAAACAAGCAGAATTATTTTTAATATAAGAATCTACGATTGTCACAAAAAAAGAATATCTATCTATTTATCGAGTATCACCACATCTTCACAAACCTGGTATAAATGAGTTTAATTATAAAGGACAAGTATAAAGAAATTGGCCATTGGCTGATTATAATAATTAACCACGTTATTTCATACATCCAATTAACATGGTAAACAAAATTGTTTCTTTGAAAATTTTCCATTATGCCTCATATTTTTCCGCCTTAAAATACTTTTTTAATCATGGATAAATCTTTATGCAGTTCTGTTAAAAATTTCTGTAGTTATGTCTTTGAAACTGGTTATTCTATACGCTACTGTTAAAAATATTATGCAAATTTTTGATACTATTAGGAATTTATTATACATTTTCAATGCATATTGTTATTCTAACTAAACAAATTATTACTTTCTTACTATGCAAAATAATAAAATAAATATACCAATAAAAATGTCAGAGATTTTGAAATATGCGTATGAAAATAATTGAAATATAAATTATAAAATATTTACACGAAACTGAATCTGAGATACTCTAACTCAGGAATCAAAATGCTTGTTGCGGATACTTTTTATAATTCACCAAATTTTACGAAAAATTGAAAAAATTGTCCCAGACGATTGGTAATTATCAATCGTCTGGTATATATTTGAACACCATGTACCATAAATGTTTGCTATATGACAATACATTCCTCGTGTAACTAGAATTTTAACTATTATAAAACTGCAATTGTTTCGATATTAACGATAAAGAAAAATAGATTTTCTTTTCAGTGCAAATGGAACTGTCTAACTCTGCCCCATTTAGATTGTTTGTTTTAATAATAATTATTTTGAAATGAACCCTTTTTAATACTTTGAAATATATTTAAATAGTATTCCTTTTGTTTACATTTTCGTACGCAAACAGAAAATGTTATAAACGATTAAAAGTATCATTCTTGAAATTTTGTTGAATTTCAACATTTCGGACTTCTGTATATTCTAAAGACTCATCTCTGGAATTATGACTGCTTGCTCATCAATACAGAACATAACATAATAATATTGATTTATATTAAATTTTTAATGAAATTATGCAAATAGGTTGATTTTGGGAGTCCAAGTGGACATAATAACTTCAAAACATTAAGAGTTAGAAAAATTTGGTTCACAGTTTTAAACATCTAAAATTTGGAAATGTATCAGCTTTGGAACAAATTCCATTTAAGGACTGACTGTCTGTCTATCTATACTTTAAGTACATTGTAAGAGAAAATTTATAAACACAACGACGTAGGTACATGGTATTGATTTTGGGTATATGAGCGTATAATTGGTATATGAGCTTGATATATGATATTGTTAATAAAATAGTAATTTTGTTTCTAATCAGTCGACCAAAAATCCTTACTAGCCTTTCCTCTTCACTACGTTTCGAATCACAAAACACGGGACTGTGATAATGTATATATCATCGCTACTGATGTATAGAACCGGTGTCAAATTACTCATTAATATCTCTTTTCAGACAAAATTGAAGAAAAAGCAACTCAATTATAAGAAATTATAGAAGGGAACTTGATACGCACACAGAAAAAGTCATCTCAGAACAAATTATTGAAAAGTTTCTGTTTCCGTAATGGAAGAGTTACGAGTCGGCAGTTATTGCCAGGTCAAATAAATTTGTGTCCTCAAGTTATTTAAATTGACAACAATTTCACGAAGAGGCGGAAATAAATGTTCAAGTTACAGAAGAATTGAACTTTTTTTCTCTGATTTGTACATTCAAAAATATTACACTGGATTAATTTCAATAATATTTTCGTATTATTTGATAGTGTTGAAAGTTGCAAAATCATTAAATGATAATATTTTATTTCCAACAAAATTTTGAAAATCTTGCATTGTGTTAGCCATAATTTTAAATTTCATTTCATGTTTTAGATTATCCTACCTCTATCAAGTTACACGAGAATTATTTAAGACTTCTTTACTATGAAATCTGCTCCGAATAGGAGACACCTTAAAACTGAGGGTGAGAAACTTCTGACATGGTGGTTGGTTCCGCCATTCTGGGGGGTACTAAAGGAGGTAGGTCTTGACTACCTCCTAGCAATGATGGGACGTACTTCCATAAGGAAGGATTATTGAACCACAATTCCCTTCAGTGTTATTGGTTGTTCAGTTTTATCAGTGTGCATACGGGCGGATCGGAGTAATCAGTTAGTGATTATTTTGAAATCTGGTCATGCATTTAGAATAAACTTAATTTAGAACCGTGCTCTTTGAGCTTCTAAACTTTGAGGACATTTGACTCAAAATAAGATATTTAAAATGATTTTATAGTGATTAAAATGATTTTCAGTGAAATCAAATGTAAAATTAGAAATTCTTTAACCTCGAACCCTAGATTTTTCCATCAAATTATCTTGACTTATCACAATTTCAGAGACAATAAACAGTTTCGGTTGACCAGCTTCAGACATATTGCTAAATGCATTTTACTTAGGAACTTTTGTTAATTCTATTTCAAAACAGGATGCCCTCAAATTTTGGTAGAAGATTTTATTCCAATAACCATTGATTCATTGTGATGTGAACACATAATTTAAAATGTATTGGATCTAGATCTTTGGAGACGAGGAATCAACTTCATTTTAATAACATAGCCAATTTTTCAATGAATTTTGTTCAAAATGCATTCACTAATTAGGTTATTTATTATCATGAGGGTATATCATTGTGGTATATCAAAACCTTCTCAGTAATCATAACTTCTAAATTTTTTTTTATTCTTCGGAAGACTTGAGACAAACCTGTGGGAAAAGGTAACTCTCGAACTTGAAAGAAAAAAATTATCAACGATAGAAAGGAAAGAAATAAACATTGAAAAATGGCTAAAAACACGTATTCACGAGAAAAACCATAAATTAGAAGATATTGTTCTCTTCTTGAATACGTGAAATAGTGGGCAATATTTATAATTTCGTTGATAAAAACAATATTTCCCTCAAGACTTTTGAATAATAAAAAGGGTCAGATATTTGCCATCTCCATTTATTCACAAATAACTTTTTCCAATGCATTTTAGATCCATTTAATCAGTTTTATCATTTTACAATAAGAAAATGCTTTGAAACCAATCTGGATAAGAACGAATTTGAAACGAATGTATTCACGTTGCCAAGTGATAGAAGAAATCACATAAAGATAAAACTTTTCAAAACTACTGCTATCGATCTATCAAAACTTTCTAGCGTATTCTCTAATAATGATTGTTTCAAATTTCTCAATATAAAACATTGGAGATTGACTGTTATTAAAGCTGTGAGTGCCCATATTTTTATATTAAAATTTCAGCACATGAACATTTTGTGTTTTGTAACATGGCAAAGAAAATCAAACATGCATTTTAATCACCTTTTTTGATACTGAATAAATCCAAAATTTGATCCTGAGCTAAAATTCTAACAACAAAATCATATATCAGCTTTCATTTATTCAGATCATTGCGTTTCTTAGGTAGCACATCTATATGTATGAGAAAGTACAGACCGACAGATAATCAACTTTATGATGGATTTGTATGGATGGTATATGGCATAATATGTATATAAAATTTCTTGAAATAATTCACACTTTTTTATAATAGTGTTCTTTTTTAACTAAATGTCAAAGTTCTTGTGAATAGATTTCATTGAAAGTTTGATAACAATCCACAAATTTATGTCGAGATTTCATACCATATTTCATGCATCAAGCTGAAACCTTTTTGGCTTAAGATTCATGGACAGATTTAATATCAATATTATCTTTTTCAGAGTCAGCGAACTCTAAAAGAGAAAGTTTCGTCAAAATCTGAAATTTGAATTTTTTGACGAGTACTATAATTCCTTTTTGTTTACGATGAAATAAAAATGGACTTTGGAGACTTACGAAGGTTTGAAATGTTTAAACTCTTCAAATTCTCGAGCTTCAATTTCTTGGATATTATTACAGTATTTTCTCTTTGTATAGTTTGTATTCAAAAAATCAAAATATGTCATTCTGGAGAAATAAGATATCCAATTTGAAATTAAGATGCGAAACTCTTTAAAGAAAAAAATTTAAAAGCAATGGTCGGTATATCTGTTGCTTTTTGACGGGAAATAGCCGTCTTTTTGTTGATTCCCACGCCGCTGGCAAATTTTTGAATTAATCTCTGATTTCTGAGCAAGGTAAAATGTCACCCCAACTGCCATCATTCTTCACCTCCGTCGTTCCTTCTTTTGTTCAGCGAAGAAAGAAACCTCATATCATTTGAAACTGGAATTGAAAAAATAATGCTGAAACGTTTTTGATGAGTTTTTCGACTCACCAGGATGGAGTTTTTTACGACGTAAACGTGACTTTTTGATGGGCTTGTTTCTTTTCTCCAGATAAGAAAGAGAAAAAGTAAACATTTCTTTTAAAAATTCTGCACGATTTCTCTCCCTTTTTTTATTCAAACATTTAAACTGTACAACATGTATAGGTTTCGAAACTTAACGGCTTTGCGCCGTTTGAAAGCATCTCGTAAATAGACTAGTACAACTCGTTAATAAAAAGGTTATTTTTAAAATGTTGACCAAAAAAGTTATTTCCAAATTTACTTATTTTATTATTAATTTACTTATTTTATTACTTTATTTTACTTACAAGGTATATAGCTTCTAATATTTGCTGATTCGGACAGAGTACTTTAAGACAAACATATAACCTGTGGGATCCTCGAAAATAAGGTCATTATCAACTTACCCACATATTAAACTACGCATCTTAACATATTCTATCCGAATCTGAAAATAATAAAAGTCGTATGCCTTGTAGGACACCCTGTATATACCTACTCAAAAATACTGAAAGAAATTTAATATTGAAGACTAAATTAAATATCCATTAACTTCTGCTCTACTTTGTAAAAATAACTTGCAAAGATGAAATATTCATTCCTTACAGTAATATTTTCTGAAATTTTTTAACTTTAAAATCACAATGTATCAGTGCTATAACGTTGTTATTAGAGTGAATTTTCAATTAAAAAATCAATAAAATTAATTTAATATGTTTCAGCACATTTCAGAATTAATATTTAAAGATTAATAATTAATTAAGAGAATTAATAATTACTTTGTACAGTAAAATAATGATAAAACAACTAAATGAGGATAAAGAGAATGGGTGGATCAAGAATTTTATGAAAATTCGAGATAAATATAAGGAAAAAAAAGTGAGATCTTTTTTTATATAGATCGTTCTTTCTGTTTGTAATATCAGATTGATTTTTGTAAATATTTGAAAGAAAAACCGAAAATTCAGTTACTAGATATACCCAATAATTCACTATACTCGTTTTTATTTTGAATTCGCCAAAAATGAAAACAATGTTTTGCGCTCTGCAACTTGGAAATAAGATACAGCTTCGACAAATTTACTTCAATGTCACATGTGGTAGAAACGGCAAAACAGCGGGCATAATCGGATTTTCGAAAACGAAGTATCTAATATCATTCATTTGAAGTTTTCACAATGAATGCCAACCAGAAAATCCGGATGTTTTTCAATAGTTTTAGGATTCTATTTTTAAAGAAACTAGAATATGTACTTCGATGTACATTGGAATAATATGGGAAAATATTAAAAGGATCATTCTGTATAAAAGGTTTTATCAGATACGTTTTAATTTCATTTTATCGATATGTCTAAAGCATTTGTCTGTTTTTTAATACAAATTCCTTTATTTCATGAGGGTATAATGTAAAAAAATATTGATTACTATTTAAAACAAATAACTTGTTTATTCATAAAAAATGAATTGGTTAATTTTTAAATAAATCTTTTTATGAAGATGGATGTGCAGTCTAATCTAATATGTGCAGTCTAATCTAATATGTGTAGTCTAATCTAATATTTCCCAATCTAATAGGAAATTCTATTTGGGATATTTATATCACAGATAAAAATATTACTGTGATAAAATAAGTATCAGGAATTCTGTCTTAAAAATATATTTTACTGGTAAATATTCATTGCATCTCTGTCAACGTAATCTGCTCCGATTATAATGTACTTTTGGTAGTACATAAAACACGCCCTTTTCCCTCCCCAAAACTAATATACGTAAAAATGGCTTCTTTAATTTCCATAAGAGTTAATTTTTCTCTTTAGAATTGATAGGCTCAAAATGGTGACAAAAAAAAAACGGCAAATTCAAACCTAGATATAAAGAAAAATCACATGGTGCTTGTTATATGAAGTGAAAAGTTTTTGTTAAAAACTCTTTGAATAGTAACGACTCAGTTACTAATTTCGCTACAGTTCAGATTTTGTTTTTCAGATAACCACTCGAAAAGGAGCATGAACTAACGAGAAAAATTCAAACAATATTATCCACTTACTTTACTGACAATTCGAAAAGTTGATATTCATAATATACAACTCTATCACACTAAAAGGAAGCAGTTCAAATTATCATATTTTTTGGAAAAGCACTGAAATGATATTTCCAATTTTTGTTAAACGTTTTAATCACATTTTACTTGATTGTTTAGTTATATATTAAAAGCAGAGCCAAAGTTTTTATCCTCGATGACGTTTTTAAAAGAAAATGCCTTAAAAACTTTTCTTAGATATTTAAACATTTTGTGATTTTTCAAACCGAGTTAGCCAACTTTTAAAAAGAATTAATGAACAGATTTGCATAAAAATGAATGGTCTCTAAATACTGAATGGCAAATGATATGGGAATTTCTTCAGTAATTTCTCTAATTTTCAAACAACAATCATTAAACACCAATTTTCTATCAACCCATTGACGATTGGTCGATGCAGAATCTATCTAAAGTAAATTATCTACCATTTAAATATGCATCTCAAGATGCCATTAGCAAGAATATACCTCTCGAATATTCTAGTTTCTGATTGGTTATTTTTACAAGTTTTTTGGAACGTTTCAAATATTTTTAGAAACAGAAGTAAAATTTCATGTGTGTTCATGTTTCCTGTGCTATTTTCGCTATTTAGAGAAATCGATCATTATAATTCATATCTCACAAAAAGAAAATTTATTTTCTGCAGAAATTTAAAAATCAATTGTTGAATGTTGTCAGTTATTTTTGCAAATAGTAAAAATATTTGATAAAATTTTACAAAATTATTTTAATGTATATATATTTTCAATGAAGTATTCCCTGTGAAATTTTGATTGCAATAGTATTACAGATGAAAGCAGGAATAAACAAAAGGCAAAAGCGTTTTTCCAAATCTCCATTTTAAAATAAAATAGCTATTTTCTTGAAGTTCCAATCAGATGAGAACTCTGTTTCCAAGTACTTTAAAAAAAGTTGGAAATTCAAATACGATTCAGGAAATTCATTTTTGCAAAATGAAATATCTCAGAAAGTCTTAATGATATAAAGCCATTATTGAATTCTTTAGGCATATATTTTCCCAAAGCTCAGTTGATAGAAAAAATAAAGCAAATTTTAGTCATTGAATAAATATATATTTAAAATAAACGCTTAAATAAAATTCTACTTATGAATAAATATGATATCCGTAATAATGTATTCACTGACGTTGAGTAATAGTTAAGCTGAACCTTATTTCATTATGAGTCATAACAACTAAATGGATTTCATATTTCTACTTTTCCCTTCAATCAGTACCTAACCAGAGAATAAACAAAACCTTTGAAAAATGTTAGGTACCGAATTTTTTTCTCCCTTTTGTGCTTATTTCACTCTGCATCTTCAATTCACAAAACGTAATAATAGAAATAAATGTAAAGTAAACCCAACTGTGATTCCAGATGTCATCTTCCTCAACATGTGTACTTATACCATGGAAGTAGTTTTCAAGAAGTTTCATTCATTGAAAAATTTATATATTAAAAATATATATATATATATATGGAATACTTGCCTGCTTTCCTGAAAGATTATATATTTCATATTATTTGCTCTCAGAAATATTAGATTGTACGTAAAAATTATTTCCATCTAACCTTTTAACTGTTCCAAAATAATTCCAAATGTTATAGATGGAAATTAGAAGAGGGATCACTATGTAGTGGCAGGATAGATGTCCTTTTTGAGGCTACATGCGTTCTTTGCAGCGTCGTGAAAAGAACGCATTACATATTAATTCATAGAAGAACCAAAAGTTCTAAAAAAATGTTTCCCCAGATGAAAGAGCAAATTTTATCAGACATGGGAGGTTTCCTTAATACCTTTACTGATTTGGAAGAATGCTAGACAATACATGCATATGTGGGAAAATAGGCTCGGTTCAACACTATATAACAGAACTCATTGAAATTAGTGCAAGTTTCATTATGAATAGTGATAATTTTGACACAATATTGCAATACCCAAAAATTTTAAACGTATTAAAAATGATTTAAAAAACGATATCTAGCCTTTTACCAACAGTTTAAGTTTCCTTGAACTTTTGTTAGCTATTGTTTCTGTTTACAAAAGTTGGGTAGTTATGACTATAGCAGTCAATCACCATAATCCGTGTTTATACAGCATAGTTTTGCGGTAACTGGATGACTGGCTGTAATTTTTAAAAAACGAGGTTTAACTATCCTCGAATAGCAAAAGAATATTTAGTAGAGCACTAACTACTTCTTAACATTTACTTTTAAAACGAAGATTCTGTTATTACTTATCCTGTCATTTGAAGATAAAATACATAGTTCTTTCGATTACTTATATAAAAAATGTATAACTTATTTCTGACATATCGTCTTACCAATAAATTTTGACCTAAACAAAAGGGAGGACACGACAAATCAGAAAAACAAGATTAACTAAAATGTGATTAAAAAAGGGAAATTTGACTTCTGTGATTAAAATGAGGAGAATGAAAAGAAAAGATTTTCCAGCTCATCACCTGTATCCACGTATAAGCATAGAACCTAATTTGATCAACGGCTGAGCAGTCTATACGAAAAAGTATAAATAGGTTTGTCAAATACTGAAGACATTAGAATATGTACATCCAGATATTCAGTAATTAATAGCTCTATATTTGGAATTATTTCTTGCATGACTGATGGTGATGACTAAAATTCAAATTGTTTAATTAGTCTGTACAACAGTCCAAAGTAAAGAATTCCTGAACTTACAGAATTAAAATGCCATTATATGTTATTTAAGGCTACTCATAAGGACTCTGATAATAATACATACCTTAACCAAAATTTTTGTTTCAATTGGAGTAAAAATCTCAACAACCAGCTGACCAAACTGCGGGAAAAAAATTTGGTCTGCCGGCTTTTTTTTTTACATAAAGCACTTAGAACCAATTAAAAAATAATCATCCTTCCATACCTACTTATTGGTTGTTTAAAGGTATAATGGGGGATACAACAGTTACAAAGAAATTGGGAGCAGAATCTTAATTACCGTGACTAGCATGGATCAATTTTTTTAATAACAGCTATTCCCTTTCAAGTTAGAACTCTACTTCTTAATCGCTAACTTCTCATCCTTGTATACCTGGTGTCTTTTTCAGGTAAACAACATTTGTACCGAAGGAAGTACAGCCGAAGGTAGAACAGATAGCTTTCTTCTAATTCAAAGCCATGGTATATCATAATAATTTTATTCCCTGCATCAATGCAATCATTTAAATATTCGTTCATTTTCAGATAGGTTGTTGAACATTAAATGTAATTTAGGATTCTTTATTAATGCCTTTTATATTTGAATTTTTCTCGACTATTTTAAATCAAAGGAAGCTGGTATTATTTGAGTTCCATTAAAAACATTAAACTCGATCTTCGCAAGTTCTTAACATTTATTTGCTGATAAATGGTACTTAGAATTCTTTAAAAACCTGCATTCGTTGAAAACTAAGTTAAAACGCTTCTTCGTCTCTTTGCATAGATTAAATAGCTGCCAAGTATTTTTTCTGAAATACTGCAAGGCAAAATTCGAATTCGAAACTCTTATCTTTTTTTCTCTACTCTGCGCTTTTAGCTCATGTTAGTTAGTAGTGCTTCTAATATAAATGCATTTATTTTTCACTTGTATTCGCTAGCTAAAGCAAAAAAATAAAATTAAATTAATAGCTTATTTTTAGAGAAAAGAAAGAATTCAGCAGAAGAATCTATGAAACATGTGTAGTTTTTTTCCCTTTTTCTTTACATGTTGAAAAAAAAACTCATTAGTGCAATTCTTCTGTCAAACAAACAATTTTTATTTTTATTCCGAATAAATTTCAAAGAAGTCTTTTCTTATTGTGAAAAAGTAACGATTCAAAAATAAGGTAACAAAAAGCACAAAATTCGTTCTTTGTTCATGCATTGTAATTATATATTTAAAGATGTTTTTTTTAATACATTTTCAGTTATTTTGTTCAAAATAAATTTAATTTGACTGCGTTGACAATAAGAACAGTACGCTATAATCAAGGCGAGTACTAGTTATAGTTTTGTATGAATAATTAATAAACTATAGATTTACTTATTTTTAATTCTCAAATGTCTTACTTGGTTACCTACTTTTTTAGCTCAATTTACCCATTTAGAAAAAAGTGCTAAGTTTGATAAAGGTGAAATCGGTAATTTAATATAAATTTAAAAATGATGAAAAAATAATATGGTAACATAAAAGATAAAACAAGCTGAAATTTTTGAATAAAATATACTGAAACACAGAATAACAATAGCAAAATCAGCTATTATATCTTAATAAAGTTCTTTACAAAAATTTGATATTTGTCAGAGAGAACTATTTAATCCATAATTTTTTCATTTCTCTTAAGCAAGTTTTAAATAATCTCAATTCAATTACTTTAAAAAATAATTCAATATTTTTTAGTTAATACAATAATGCAAACAACATCCATTCTTTAAAATTATAAAAGCGATGGTACAAAAATTATACCACAATGTTTACAACACATTGTGGCTAAGTGTTCTACTACATGGGACACTTAACTTCGCTAGCTTCTAATATCGTTCGATTCAACTTTAAATGGAAGAAAAAAAATGCTTAACAATCAATTTTAAACCCTCTTTTTTAGTAATAGATATAATTTAAATCAAGTTGATCCTTAAATTTTAGATATAATTTTAGACACTATGTAAAAAGTAATTAGATACGCTTATTTGTTTTTCAATAAAATTGTTTTCTAGTAAAAAATAATTGCTTCAAATATAATTACAGCTTCATTTTGTTGGCTGTACCTTGAACTATTTATTATACATATTTTAATTTTTTTAATACAGAAATCCTATGCATAATTTTAAGATAAAATTAGATGTTCGTCCAATTTGGATATGACGCTGATCGTGCTACTCGATGGGACACTATGCCGGAAATAGAACGCCAATGTCATTATTTAGTGGTCTCCTTTTTTCGCAAAAAATGAACTCAATTAAAAGTATAATATTTAGTAGAGTCAGAATTCTTGGAAATGACCAACCCTTACTATGGGTCTAAAGTTTTGGGTCTTTCTTCTTTTTTTAAAAAATTTGCAGTTATCTTTATATTATATATATATATATATATATATATATATATATATATATATACTACAGATTTTTTTTGTGATTTAATTGCATTAAAAATCGCAAGGGGAGATCAAATAATTTTTTTCTGAAATACCAAAAAATACTTCGAAAATTGCCAAAAATAGCGATTCTGAGCACGCCATCTTGTGGTACACCTTAAATCCTGCTTAATCTGCTACACAGGTGTCACATAGTGCTTTTTTTTAAAATTCAAATTCTAGTGTTTTTACACATTTTCGTGCTCAACTGCAATGGTGGCTCAACTACAATGGTACTACTTAGTGGCATTTTGCAGAACTCTAGTGATGCAGTGTTCCAGGTAATGGAATAGTCCCAAATTTAACAAGATACGTACGAAATTTAATCTGTGTACTCCTATAATGGCCTAAATAGGCTCAATACAAAAAAAATTTTTTATGTGAGTTTAAAATTTAAAGGGTATTGCGCCACAAAGACATGAAAATTGTTATAATTGGTTAAGATAAAAAGATAACTTATTTTTTAAAAAATAATCGTTATTAAGATCTTGATCATAAAAGTGTTTAATTCACGAAATGTACTTTTAATATTTCAAAATAAATCAAATAATTTGCAAATTGTTACATATCCAGTCTTATTTTTATTGTATCATAAAAGAAGACCAAAATTTATTTTTCTGCCATTAAACAATCAAAGATTAAAAGGGAATTGATAATAAACCCAATTTAATACGAAAAAAGAATTGCGATTCAAAGTGGCACTTAGACGAAATGCAAAATAAATAATAGGAACAACTGGAGTAGCCTTATTTAATATGGAATGCACACATCATTAATTAGTGGTATTTGCGCTCACACGTAAGCATACTCAAACACAATTATCTTTGGCAGCAAAATTTAGCAAACCATCATAGGAATAACAGACAGCGCATATTTCTCATTTCATAACTGTAGCTGGTAATTGACGGAAGAGGATTCTTTTTTTGTAGAATAATTAGCATTTTCCATGTGCACAAATTGGTAACTAACCTTTAATCCCTAATTGACAACGTGAAATGCTAATGCTTTACTGGTGCTGCAATGTTACTTCCCAAAAAGTATTTTAACAGATAAATAAATAAATAAAAGAGTTAGCTAATAAAGAAAACTATAAACAGATGATGACCTATCTACAGGGTTAGTATATTTTGAATTCTATAATATTCAGATTTGTGAATTCTCATACTAAATAGAAATAACTGTTGATAATTACGATATAATTTTTCAAAAGAAATTGTTCTTGCAAATAAATGAATGGAATTTGCTTTACATCTCTCAAACATAGATTTGCTGCAATTATATGGTACATATTATTTCGAAAATATGATAAATAGGCAAATTCAAAATTCGAATATTTTTTTGATCTATTGAATAATAATTATTTATAGGAAAATTCATATTTTAATTTGAAATAAACTCTGATGAATCTAGAAAAGATTTTTTATCGGTTAATTTCGCTTAATATTTGAAGTGATTTAAAAATTCAGATAATATTAATACTTTGATGACAGAAACATAAACTTTTTATTGAAAAATAAAAAAAAAACTTTTTAAATAGATGAATTTATACTACAACAAATGAATATTAGGCGGAACTCTTCAAATATTAAACCATATAAAGCTATATTTTAAACTAAAGGTGAATTTAAAAACTCTAGGAAAGAAGTAGGCCAAATATTCGTACGCAATACAAAATAATATTAGGCGGTTTAATTATAATATTATATGCAGTTTTCTAGATTATATGCGCATAGATTTATAAAAAACTAAATACCTTAAACAAAACATTGATAATGTTTAAAAAAATTGACTTTACAATATTAGTATCATACCTGTGAATAATATGTCTCTATTGTCTTATCTGTAAGTAATAAGTGTAAGTATTACATTTACTTTTTACATGCGTCCGCTTGCATTTGAGCTGGTTGAAATGTAATTTAATTTTATACTCTAAAAAATATGAAAATATCTGAAATATCTAAATACGAATCGGCATCTTCTGTGATTTTTAAATCTATATTCTTTCCAACATTTACTAATGAATTATTAACTTGGGTATATTTAATTTTAAAGTAGTCAAGCACAAACCAATAAAGCATAAAATTAAATATAACAATACATATCGTTAAGATAAATAAAGATCTATTTAGCAATTTAATGAACATAAACAACATTATTGCATTTGTAAATAATTAATATTTAAGTAAATTCTAATGGAAAAAATACCGCACACATATTCGTGAAAATATATATATATATGTACATTGTTATATGGTATAGTTTTTAATCACAACTAAGAATGTTGTTTTTCATAAATTGGCAGGGAAAACTTTTTAAATTAAAATTAAAAGTACTAAATGACTACAAAATAATTTTCATTATTTAAAAATTATTTTAAATTATTAAATTAATTATTATTAAAAATTATTAAATTAATTATTATTAAAAATTATTAAATTATTAATAATCATTTTTTACAATAATTTTCATTAAAAACAACAAGTTAGCTTATCTTTAATTAAATGAAAATGATATCTTTAATTCAAAGTATCTGAAATTATAGATGCAGTCATTGGACAAGCCTATGGTAACGAAAACACCGATTTAAGCCAATAGACCGTGTCTCTTACTAAAACTATTTGTAGTCTTTTGCCCAGTATTATGCAGTATAATACGTCATTATATTATTCAACGTGAAACAATGCTCTGAATATTAATCAATATCAAACGGTATTGTGCAATATATTTTTCATAAGGAGGAGAAGCATTCAAAGTAAATTTTATGAGCAGTTCATTAAAGCTTCATTAATTATGAAAATGATAATAGAAAATTTGAATTGATTAAAAATGATGCAAGATCAATTAAAGAATCAATATAACTTGAAACAAGAAAACTTTTCAAAAGTTTGTTGCACATAAGACCATTTGAAAATGCCATAATCAGTAATATTGCCGCATTTTATTATTTCAAGTCATTGACTAATGAAAGGATTAAATGAAATAGTTAGGCATTGTCTTTTGTAACTATTTTAATAACTAATATATATTTCCTTACGTTTTTTCGCATAAAAGCGTAAATACACACAAAAAGAAATTTGTGCAAGAAACAGGAAAAAGAGTTTTTCTTTCAATCAATATTTTCAGAATACATTATTCTCATTTTAATCAGATCGAAATTATTTAATCTGTATTTTAAACTAAATTGATTAATCATCAGCTACTTAGTTGAGATTTGATGTTTTTTAAGAATAATATTTTAATCAATTAGTAATCGAAAGATGTTTAGATGATTCATAAATATTAAATGATTCATAACAGTTTAAAAAAATAGAAATTCTTTTGAATGCAATATCTATTCTAAAACATGTAATTGATCACATCTTCCGAAAGAATGTGAATTACAATTAACCTTTTCACTAGGAGACATTTGTTTTTTTCATTTTTACTCAGAAAATGATTGATTACCATACATAACAGGTTTTAGCCTAGTCTAGCCCCATAAAACGATACATATATCAGGAAACTTCACAATGCTGTAATTTTTCGAATGTCGCACTCACTACTTAATAGATATTCAGAAAAGCGACTGGAAGATTCTCTCACTATTTTCAAAGTATATAAGCATATAATTAAGATTTAAAAAAAAATAAGAAATTTCAATTTCTTATAAGCACACTCAGTTTCTAAAATAAATAATTTAAAAAAAATTTCACAGAGGAAATTTTAATAAATCATTTAAAATTTACAAAATTATTATTGATGGACTGCTATTATTCATTATTAAAGTATTTGCAATTAGTTGCCAATTTTTGAATTTTTCATAATAAAAAAAAATTAATTGCAAAATTTATTTTCTTTTTTTTCATTATGACCTTCTTTTAAAGGAACACATCAGAACTTTCGAATCAATAATGTTTTTCCATGAAACATCGAATTTTAAACCACATTGGTACTTAAGAATAAAATCGTCTAATAAAAAAAAATGCTGAAAATTGATTTAGTTTGAAGAATCAATATCAGATGGCAGCACTAACTGCATATAATAAGATATCTTCTGGTTTGATATCGAGTCAACAGGTACTTATTCGAATTAAAAGTTACCTTTAAATAGAAAAAAATCCTCTACACTTTGAATTTTCTATGATTACCTTACATGAGGGTAATAGTATAACATTCTACTTTATCTCAAAGTACATAATGTAAAAAGTTTTTTTTTTGAATTGATTTGATTGCAATTTTGATTCGGAGTTCAAGATCACATTTAGTATCAAATGAATATTAAACTTGGTTCTATATAGTTATTATTATTAGATGAGTATAGCATATTATATTCCCATGTTGTTTTTTGATATCTTTTATGTCTAACAATATAATGAAAATATCGGAAAATATTTTTAGGTATTTCGGTTTAACAAGGAATACATTTTTTTCGGATGAATGCTTTTTAAAAATTACTTTGCTGCCCGAAAACCATAAATTCGTTCAGAAATCAAATAGATCTGCATCTACCCGATGTTGGGTACTTACATCAAATTAAGTTCAAAGGTTTTTCAGGCGCATAACGTTTATTGACAAATGCACAACCCAACAAACATACACTTATGATAATCACATGGCTACACCGAGATCACAATCCATAGTGAATATATTAGACAGCTCGCAGTCTGACGTCACATCGCCACCTGGTGGCGGTTACATTTCACTTCGCTTCATTTTAAACGTGGAAGGTCTTCCTTACATCCTCCCAACTTTTTGAGTGATTACTGCAGCTCAAAAATATACATAGTTTGGTTGAACAAATCAAGCTTGCTAAGAGCTTTAATACATCAGCCAGATGTAAATTTGCGTTCGGTAGGTGTCGAAGAAATGTGAGAAAAATCACCCTTATATATAGTTTCATCTTGAATACTTTTATTTTCAATCTTTGTGAGAGAATCTGTTTCCTTAATGTCTAATTATAGTGGAAAAATTCGCTACAAAGTTCAGATGCAAGTTTTTCAATTGATATTTGACAGCGATTATATGCAGTAATTTTCTTTTTATCTCACGGTAATATCTGTCTTCGAGATGTATTTATTCCCATCAAACAAGATCCGCTGGAGTTCGTTCCGTTGATTGTGCATGAATAGGACAGCCTTAAATGCTACCTCGTAGTCGTTCAGGCGAATGCCATTAATCCATTGACCGCTGCATTCTCCATTTGGAAATTTCGGAACTTTAAATACATTTCATGGCGTCACAAATGTATATGGTACTTCTGTCATTTTAGTTTCATTCTATAACAGAAAGTGTATATTTTGTGCTTCGATTCTTTTCAACAATCAAACAAATTTGAAAGTCATTTTTAAGTTGAAAGGAACAGAATTTTCATGTTTGAAGTATTATTTCTTTGGTTTAGTTTTTGTATTATAATGCGATACTGTACAGAAATAAGTAATTTAGAAATTATAATAATAATCTGTTACTTAGACATTCTTCCGGTTTTTTTTTTGTTGATCATTCTGTAACGATATACTTTTTCAAAATTTTAAATATTTTCAAAGCAAAGAATAATTTGAATAAAACTATATCGTTACACAACTTTTCGTGTACATGTTTAACTTGTCCAGCAATTTTTTTAAATCGGTATTTATTGTGTTGAGGTAATTTCAAGTCGCGATAATAATAATGTTGTATTTCATCTTGCTGGAATTTATTCACATACAACTTCAGAATGGTATAGCAAAATATTTCTGCTACTTGTCCAACTAAACCCATCCAATATATCACATTCATTGATGAAAGTTCCTATTTATTAATCAAGTCGAGAAATTGCTATCATAATTTTGAATTAATCAACGATAATCATAAAATTTTTGAAACAGCTAATTTATATTTCTTTATTGTGTCGTAATTCCTTGATGTAGGTTTTTTTTTATTTCTTATGTAAAAGCTCTTCGAAATATATACACACAATCATTTATTTTTACTAATAAATGTTATCTATGAATTTGTAGAAAAAGGTAATAATAACAAGATAACTCACACCCCATATGAGCGTACAGTTTTGTATCTGTATTTCAAATGGTTTGAATTCTTAATTAAATTTTCAAAAAATACCCCTAAAATATGAAGAAATTATATCATCACAATTTGAATCATTACAACCGTATAAATAGTGACATATTATATCTATTTATTAAAGCGAAAATAGCTTTCTAGAGATCCCAAAGAAATAAAGTGTTTTTTATGTTATGTTATATGTTCTTCTGTTATGAATATTATTCTTCTGTTTAGTATGTTATTTTATGTGTTCTTTATGTTCTTAAATAAAGCTAATTGAAATAACAATGTTTTAGTTCTATAAGTGATTATGATCTGACATATGTCTGAGAGTTGAACTTCTGAATTTTATTATATTTTGAATTGATTTTTTTTATTAACGTTAAGTGAAATTATCATATTTTTCCTTCATTGCTTTAAAAAATAGTATAACTTGAAAATAATTTTAAAATCAACTTAAAATCCCCCCCCAAATCTACATTAATGCTAATTGTTTATTACTCCTTTTTTAAATCTATTTATAAATTAAAAATCTCTTCATATATATATATTTTGAAATAACATTTTTCAATGCTGTTACAAATCCTATTGTTTATTTTCATTTTTTACAACCATAAAAATTTCTGTTTTTTTCTGCATTGACTACTGTTTTTAATGAAATCATTTAAAACTTTTAAGGCTAAGTTTTCAGATTTATTTTTGAATGCAAAACATAAAAGATCAATAGCACAAAGCAATTATAAATAACCGAACTTACCCTTTTTAACTTTAAATAATTTTTTTGAAATAACACACCCGTTTTTTGATTAGTTAAAATTTAGTCATTTCTATACTTGAATTAACTACTGAATTATAAAGTGTGGGGAGAGGTATAATGTTTAAAATATTTCTAAATCAGAATTTTATATCTTGAAAAATCTCTAAATCAGTTAAATATCTATTAGAATTTGAAGTTTAAAAACAAAGCAGAATAAAAGATTTAATTGATGATTTTCCAACTAATAATTTGTTCAATCAGTTGACTGCCAGAAGTGGTTGTTTGTTTAAAAAATTGCAATGAATTTATTAATCGATTTCGAATTGCACGCTTTCCATATTCCTTTCACCCTACTTTAAGTTCATTGAGACGCTTTTCAATTAAACGCAATCAACTATCAAAAAGTGTTATTTGCATCCAAACCTAAGTTCATATTGAAAAATAATTTTAAAAAATTCATGACGGCAGTTATGAGTCCTCATTTATGAGTAGTACATTTAATTAATTATTTCTGTCAGCGATAAAAAATAATTAAATTGAGTAAAGATAAATCGTTTTTCTCAAAATATAGCTCAATAATAAAACTGGGAAAAACATATTATTATTACATTCTTTTTGAAATTTAATCAAAGGTCTTTGAGAAATTAAATTTATTTTCAATATGATTAACTAAATTCTTGGAAATATTTTTCACGATTTCTATGCATTTTATTGCTACAATGAAACAGTACCGAGTCTGCATAATATCTTATTAAAACACCACTATACAAAGAGCTTAGTTTGGCAAATAACGATGTTTATTATTAGACTGCCGTATCAAAATGAATCAAATTCTTTTAATTGGCAAATTATTAATTTATTAAAAAAGCAACTCATTGTTCATTTAGTCTTTATATAGAGTTAAAATGTAAGCAATTACTTTTACTTTGCCTCTGTTAATGATTATTTCATTTTTATAATAAAATCATATTGAAATCATGTATATTCCTCGCATTTATTAAATATTAAATCGCAAGCTTATTTTCCTATTTATTTCATTAAATATTCATTGGATTCAACTAAATTTTATAGGATCAGAGAATTTTCGATAAAAATGTAGTTTTGACTATTTTGTATATTTTATTAACTTCTAGTGTTTATATTTTTATGTTACTTTAAAATAGTATCCTTAAATAATGTGGATATAACTGTAAGCTGTTATTTTGTTTCATAAATGCAATATTTCAAAGAATAAAACTAAGTTTTTTAAAACTAACTTTTAGTAAAATGTAAAAGTTGCCTTCTGTAGCATACTATTATTAATGCTCACAGAATTTAGTTGCTGATGCTTTTTACAACAAGAAAGAAGCTTTGAATGCTAATTAATTTAAGGTATAGAACGAAAACTATTAAATTAATAAAGCTTCAATTTAAATATTGAGTTTCCGGTCATCTTATTACTTAATATCAAATTATATTGAAACATTATTATGTTATCAAATATGTTACAGTTACATCAAATTATGTTACATTTAAATAAATGCTGATTAAATACATAAAATTATGCCTTTCATATATACGGAATACTCCTTAATCCGATCTAATTTTTAATTTATGAACCATTATAAATGCACTTATACTTCCTGATTGAAAAGTGCTTTAAATAATGCGTGGTATTATATTTTATGTTACTTAAATAAAGAAATACAATCATAAAAAATTATGCCCCCAGTTCAATCATTTTTGGTAAATATATACCTGAACATTTACTAAATATAAATCATAAGAAATAAATATGACTTATAATTAACATGTTAAATAAAATGATGATTCACTCTTCTTCGGCTAAAATTGACAGTGCCTAACATTTTATAGTAATCCAAAACCAACGTACCATTATTAAGTAAAATAATCTAGATTCTTCAGCATCTTAAATTTAAATAAGAGTTTCACTCTTCTGAAATTGAAATTGAGCAGGTTACGATGCTTTGAATATCACACACATTTGTTTGCCTACAATGTATTTGTTATATGTTGTTGCAAATTTGTTATTATATCTGTTTTTAATATTTATCAAGCAAGAGCGTTTAGTGAGAATTGAAATTTAAAATTTCATGGGATAAGTGAAATGTAATCAAATATGAATTTTCGTCAGCAGAGATAATAATAGATTGTTTTAAAATCATGGGACTGAGATAATGATAAATCATGCAAAAAGATATGAAACAATTTTGAAATAGACCCTAGGTTCTAATAGCAGAACCTAAGTCTTTACGGCTGTTACTTAGTTATATTATGAATCCTTCTTTTCCAACCAATTCATTCATAACCTGTGTGGAGATTTTTTATTCAAGGAGATAATCTATTTAATCTAGACTATCTGATGTTAGCTATAATAACTACAATAAAAGAAAAGAGTAAGTCTGATAAAATATAATTCAAATAAGATGGAATATAAAATGTAAATACAATACGGATCTACAGAAACCAAATAACACATTTAAACGAATAACGGCATCCAAAGTGTGTACATCTTCGAAAAGCAAGTCATGTGAACACTTAAATATAGTGTTCCAAAGATTTGATCTATATATCGCGTTTTTTTAATGGTGAGAAGACGTCCTTGATGTTTTTCCGCGTTGCTTTTGTCTTTTTCACGACATTCTATAACGAAAAGAACAAACACATCATTTAGTTGAACATTTGTTTAGTTTCTACACATCTGATAAACCCCCAGACTCTTGCTGCAAGATTTTAGAAACGCGTACATTTAAAAAGATTTAATTATTAAAGAAACTGTTTCATTTTGAGTAAGATGTCAACTCTTGATCAAATTTGACCATATGTTTAAGCCACAAAATGACTCTTAACTCCACTACACCCCAGAACTAACTAGCCAGTCAGGTAATTCTTGAACCAAGTTTCGAAGAATGCGAATCAGAGTAAGAAATAAATTAATAAAATTTTAACTAAAATCCAGTCTTCATATTAACATATTCATGAAAAACATTGCTGTGAAAAAAGAACTCTAGGAACATATCATCTGAACCGTTAACACTCCCTGTTGAAGGAAGTGAAATAATCTAACGGATCTAAAAAAATTATGCTTGACCGATCCGTTGGAAATATAGAATAAAACGGAACTTGAAGAAAACAGAATCTCTCCAGTTTCTGCAGAATAGGGGGAACGGAAAATAGCAAAAGCTGAAGATGTGTCGCCATCAACCATGACATTAAATTTATAAGGAAAATACTATTTTTCCCTATCTTGGAGAAAAGGAATAACTTTCTGTCAGATAAAAATGTCGGATTCTAGCTATTCCTAAAAGTATTCTTTTTGTGATGACAGAATAAAAATGCAGATAGTTCTTTGTGAAGGCGTAAAGGGGATCTCTAACGGGACACATATAAAATAGTATCTTTATAATATTTAAATTTATTTCAGAGTGTGTTAAAAAATTTTCAGAAATTAATTCATGACAAACAAATAAAATAAAATAATCAAATTAACGAGGAACGTAGTTAATGTTTCATTAATGCATCATTTCTATTATTATCTGCTTTAAATAAGTAATCAATGAGAAAATCTCACTTAAACTTTGAAATGAATCCGAATATTACTTAAAAAGACGATTTCTCTCATATTTCATGAATAAATATGAAATCAATCAAGGATTGGAAACATGGAAAAACGTGCTTTTCAGAATAAACAAGCAATCAAACTCATCATAACGAAATTCTATAGTGAAACACATTTACAAAAATTACAGTATATCTGTTTATTAAGAAAGTGAATGCAAAACAATAATTCTGAATTTAAAATTGAAATAAAAGGAATCGAAATAATTGAGAGACAAAAATAAAATGTATTTTTACTATAAAAATAATATGTAACTTGGAAACTGATAATAAAATATTACTAATCATCGCTGTATTATTATTTTTTTATATTTGTTAATAATTTAAGCAATTGTTAATCTACCCACGAATTTTCCACATGCTTAAATCGAAAGGGATTTTAAAAGTTTGTGAATACCCATCAGAAGTAGTAAAGAGAAAATACAACAGTTTAAAAAAATAATTTATACAAGAATTTGAAGTTAAAAGTAAACATAATCAGTTTTAATGTTTATTTTTATTATCAGTACATGTTTGCCACAATTCAGTTTTTATTTAAAAACAAAAGCTTATTATTTGAAGCACACATAAGTTTGATAGCAGAAGTTGGAAAAAAATTTCGGATAATAATGTCCAAATTAAACGCAAAGATATGAATGAACTTTTTATTTTTATTTTCTTAAAATTTTATTTTTTCCGTGAAAACTTCTCATGTGAAAATTTGCTGTATTTGTATCATTAGCATGAGCAACTCTACATGAAAATAAGACTTAATACATTATGTTTTTCTAAACCAAATGTAATGGTTTTAATAAAAAGAGTTATTTTCATATAGCAAAGAAACCTTTCCAAGCAAGAAAATGAACTAATATTAATCAAACAGTTTGACAGAGAAACTCTCAAATTCTAATTTTAATAATGTAAAAAACATAATATTTGAACATACAGTTGTTTCAAATTAAAATTAAAAAATTTGTTTCGAAAGCATGTTATCTGAATAATTTCCTTGATTTTTGCCTCCTCATCTTCAAATTAAAAAACACACACAAAAGAACGCAATATCATCAATTTTTAATCACAGGGAACACAAAAATGCATTTGAAGACATTCATAATGATATATTTAAATTTGTGCTTTTCTTTCCAAAAACAACGGCTATTCATTAGCATATTTGTGATTAATATCTCAAAAGAATATTATAAGAAGGAAAAAGATAAGATAAGGTAAGATAAGAAGAACGTGAAAAGGAAGCTAATTAAAAGTTTCCTTTACTTTAAGCCTTATTTTAGCTTTGCTACCTTCAATTCATTATTTTGTAACCGATTTCAGTATTGCGAAAAAAAAAAAAAAACTTCATTTAAAATTTGCATTTTTAGCAATATATTAGAAGTTTTGAAATTGTAGGATGTTTCTTTCAAATTAAAAAACAATAATACTTCCACAGATTTTTTTAATTTAATTTTTGTTAGGAGAAGAATTTAAAAAAAAAAATATTTTATTTGAAGCAACAAATTACTTATGATTTTACAAAAATGTTTGTTTAATTACCTATAATTTTTATTAATGTTAGCTTAATAATAAATACATATTTTTTTGTTTAATGACATTCAATTCAGTGATGATTCTTATAATTTAATATACTACGGATATATTATATTGAATCTTATTTGAAAAATAGCTTTTAATTTTAAAATTTCAATCAAAAGTTTTAACTTTCATGATAATTTTTCTTCAACTGCACAGAATTTTTAAATCAAGAGTACTTTTAAAAGTACTAATCATATTTTATGTAAAAAAAGTCTTTGATCTCCAGTTTATTTTAAAGCATGAAATGAACTTTATTTTCCACCAAAGAAAATTTTAATTAAGTCCTTTGTAAAGAATTCATACAACACATTGAAAGAAGTTTTAATTTATATTATTTTAGAAACAATAAAGGGAGCAATACTTGTTTTTATTTCTGACCTCTAAAAATATAGGGTATGGTAAATGGTAGATATTTTTGTCACCTT
>JAPMOQ010032104.1:2587182-2602555 GCA_026543055.1 Argiope trifasciata
AAAGTGGGAACAAGAAGAGGAGAATTATCAGAATTCCTTCAAGCAAATTATAAATTTATTTTATTCTTAATTTATAATATCAACTTATTAGAAAAGATTTCTTAAATAACTCTAAATCACATATAATTTCGAGAAAGAATTATAAATCAGCTATTTCGAGGTTTTATTGACTGAAATTTCTGATACATTTAAGTATAAATTGCCTTTTTTTGTACTTAAGTTAAACAATAATTTCCGAAAATCATCAGCTGGGATTACATCGTAATCGAAAACGAGAGGAAAAAAAATCGATGCCATAATGAAGTGAAACTTTTTGGTTTCATTTTGCTAGCTTTCCGGCATTAACAAAACATTTGGGAATTAATAAAGGATTAATGAGTGAAAAACATTTATGGCTGTGCATTTACTTTAAGAATAGTATTTTTATATGCATTTCTAATGTACAAAGACAAATAAGCATAAAAAGTTTAACACATAATTATAACTATCTTCTAATGATACCATGAGAAACAGGTGAATTAAATCGATTGAAATCCTTCCACTCCATTTAACCATATATTTAACGATTCGTGTTGGGGTTAATGATCCATCATCGAACATATGATAAGGAAAAATAAATATACGAGCGATTTTTACAGGAAATACAGAAATGGTCATCGGAGCATACTGTGCAGCAAAAAAAAGAGTCGAAAATTTCCAGAATTACTAGTTTTCTTTTCCATACCACAATATTTTATTTAAAAAATTAGGATAAAAAAATCGCTTGCGGAAAAACTGATGGAAGTAATTTGAGCTTTACGAAAATGGCCAATTTTGAAAACTAAAGTAATGAAAATGTTCTCGGGGCCGAATCTAACGATCAGCGATTTTTAAGTTTTTCTGAAATTTTAAAGTAAAATTTTTATTTTTCAATCATTTCAAATAATTAATCGATGTTACAGTAAACCATGTGCCACAATAAATCATATTATCTGCAAAATATGTCTTATTTATGTGTGTGTGATTTGCTTAAAGAGTTCAAATCTACAACAATCATTTTTTAATGTTACATCTTAAAATGAATTATTCATATTTTTTGTAAAATAATCTCAATAAATTACCCACATATTATTTCAAGACAGTATTATTATATTGAGCTAAATGAATACTCTTTTAAATCACATAAATCAGTTTTGATGAGTTTAATACCCCATTTGGTAACATTAATTTTATTCAGATTAAAAATAAATAGCTTATTGAAAATTTAAAGAAAAATGCATTTTTGGAATTATAGCAAAATACATTTGTTTCATGACAATAAAAATAACACGAAAAAAGTTTTCAAAATCAAAAAAAAAAATTAGATAAATATTTAATGTGATTATAATTTTTTTAAAGCAGTAAATTTACACTTTTTGTCAATACTTGTTCATTTATGGAATTAGGTATGTAATGACTAATTTTATTACGCAAAAAGTTTTTCCACCTCTCTCTCTCTCTTTATATATATATATATATATAGATATATAGCATTAAAGAAAAAGAAAGTCACCTACTATATCCATATATTTCATAATATATTCCAATAAAAATTTTGAAAGAAGAAAGAGAAATTGATTTCAAAGTGTATTTCTCAAGATAATGAAATACACAACCTATTGAAAATTGTCTATATGAGAAAGATGGTCAGAAAAGACAATTATTAAACACAACATGAAACCTTTGTGTTTGTGGATATCTGTGTTAAAATCATTTCCTGATCACTTTAAAAGAAATTACGATTTTTTGTAATCAGGGTAATATTTTTGAATTGTTTTGTCTCAATGGAATAAAGAAACTGTAAGCTTTTATAAATATCCTATATAGGGTGCGACAAACAAACTCAGACAAAGTTATTGAATCATAGAATCGAAATTGACTAATTTCTTGTCTAAATTTCTTTTTTTTACTACATCAATTACAAAATATTTTATAATGTATTTCCTAGTTCACATAATGTTGTTTGGCTTTTTACAATGCCAAACAAAAGGTCTGCTATTTTCGAGTTGCTTAAGCAAGGAGAATGAACAGTGTGAAGCAGTTCGCTTGCTTAATTGTGCTTAATGTACAATTTTCTCTTTTTTTCAAAATGTTATGAAAATATTTTTTTTTTGAATATTTTTCATTATTTTGTTACATATTCAAACTAAACCTAGAATTATAACAAGCATTTAGAAAAAAAGGCTCCGAACCCAGTCGGATACCTTAAATGTCGGTGTCGGTTGTGTAATCAAATTAGAGACAGAAACATATAGCAATTTTTATAAAAGATTCTCATCATCTACTTTCTTATGTTAAAATGTCTATGCTGCAAAAGTATGCTGTAACTGCATTCAACCAAATAAATTTTCACTGTCGTTTGCAACTTTATATTTCTTTGGAAATTCTTATCTCCTTGATATCTATTAAAACTCCTTAGAATTTTGTAATATTTCTGTAAACACCGGTGCCGATGCTTCAGCGATGTTTCCCGACAAACATTTTAGTTTTTCTTAAATATCTTAAAACCTCCACAATTTTCACAATACAGACTTATATCAAATTAAAGATTATAAAATTGTTTATATTTTCAAGCTTTTATTTTTCTTACAGTTTTAATATTTTTGCTGATAAGGGTTCTAAGCAACTTTTTCGTTATCAATAATTTACGACCCCCTGGTTCCACAAATCGGCATATTACTTACATGAAAAATGTTTTTTTAAGAAAATACTTTAATTTTATAAAAAATCATAATTTAATAAAAATTCATTCACTTTTCCTTATTTTTTTACTATTTCGAAAAGTTCTCCAACTCCCTATATGTAAAAATTTTGTAATAAAATATATAAATGTTTTGTTCAAAGTAATATTGTTGCTAGCTAAAGTGATTATTTAGATAATTTTTTTTTACTACACAGTATAAAATTATGGAGAATAATGTATTGTAAGCATTTTTAAGGAATTAAACTGCTGCAAGCAGATATTTCTTAAATTTCGATTCGTCAAAAATATACAAAACATTTTCCTTCTAAACTAATACAACTACATTTATTTGTAAAACTGTTTTTTAAATATTGGCATTTTAAACAGAGAAAAAAAAGAGGTAATCCCATTTTGATCAATCATCGCGTCATAAAGTATATAAATTCTATAGATGAATTATTCATTAGAATATTCCATTTAAATTATAAAATTCTGTAGAATTTCTATTCAACGAGTTACGAAGAGTCTTTTTTTGTTGTTTTTAATTTTCGCATAAGTTTAACTTGTAGCGGCAATTGCATTTATCTCTCTTATTTACTCTTATATTTTGAAAAAAAAATTCTATTTAATGTAGTTTTTGCTATATTTTAAATTTCGAAGTTTTTCAACATTTTTATTCGTCGATCTATAACAAAAACATCCAACGAAAGACTGTCTATTTCTCACTTTTTTCCCTTTTTGTCATAGAAAGTATAGAACTGTCTAATTCCTGAACAGTTTAATTGATGAAGATAATATATTTAAGTACCCTAAAAATTATAAAATGTGATAAAGTGCTATAAAATGTAATGAGGATGTGTAGTGTATAATGCAGATAATATAAAAGTTTTTAAAATAACACTGGTCGTAAAAATAAATATCAATAGTATTTCAAACAATAGCTTCTTGCAATTTCCAGAAAATATTAAATGTACTGTTTTTTTAATTTTTACAACAAACACGTATTATGCTTGTGAATTGTATTGTTTATGCGAAACCTCAGAAAAATAGAATTGCAGATTTTTTAATCATTTAGAGCATGTGATAAAATCACTCAAATTTTGTATCTTATTTTTATCATTTCTTAAAGACTTTGTAGATTTCTATTTAACAAATTTTGATTTCTAAGGAATCTTTTTAATGTATCTAATTATTTCCGCTGTAGATAATGATACATGAATAATGTCATCTAAGTAGAGATTATCAAGAAATGCTCATTAATTTAAAAAATGCCAAAATTTAAAATAGTTAATGTAGCAAAATATCCATTTCTCGGAGACTGGTTAAATTTAGCAATAAGACTTTACTCAAGAATCTAAGTACAGTCGAAAGACTTCTTGTAAGCCAGTAAAGATGGGAAAATATAGCCTACTATCCAACATCCTACCACCCGCCACTTGACTGGAATTACTTATTGATTATGTGCCAAGTGGTTAAGATGTACGTGACCAAAGCAAGATGAACGATTATTGCCGGACATCAAACATCGTATAAGAAACTTCACTCATCTAATAGGTGAACTCTTAGTATGGTTAATAAAATGTCTTTTGATATCACATGCTGACGGAAAGAGAGTCCCAGTTGTTTTTTGATTATGCAGTTGTGTGTTAAGAGGATCACATCTCAACAGGTGTTGTCTATTTCCTGTCAGAACTAAATTTTTATAAAACCACGCCTTTCATAAAGTTTGCATGCGACGGATAAATATGCTCATTTGGGAAAATTTATATGTGATTTTTATATAACAACTAAGATGTATTAATCTATATAATTATTTATATATATAAAGAATTAAAATCATGCAGTAAAACAATGTGTTTCATGTAGATATTTCGTACATGGTAAGAAAGGCAATTATATTCTGTTTCATCACTTTTTCAAATTATACATAAAAAGGTATGGAAATATAAATTATTTCATGTATGCGAACAACAACGAAAAAAATAATAGTTTTAAAATCATTTAGACATCAGAGGTCAAACACAAGAGATAAACAATTTATAATGTATATAAACAATCTCCTTAAAGCCTGAATATAAATAATTTATTTCTATAAGAATGACTGCTTATATTAGTAAAATAATAAGCATTTTATCATAAAAGAAAATGACACTTAGATTATTTAAACGTAAGCAGTTTCAGTAAGACAAGTATATAATAAGTTATTCATTTAATTTAGCAAAACTTTATGTGAAAGGGAAAAACAGTTACATATTTTTTTATGGAATGGATTATAATGATATTGCTTCATCACAAAATTTATTAGCAAATATTAAAGAAATTTTTATTTTATTTTATGCCAGCGTTTTTTAAGAAACAAGGCCAATAAAAAATCAATATAGAAACAGAGACAACAATAGTAGGTTGAATATATTCGAGAATGTTAATAAATTCAATCAGCAAGAATACATGATTCCAAAGTATTATAATAATACATACAAAATCATTTGTGTAAGTATGAATATCAGTTCAGTTCATTAATATATTGCTTATGTTAATCCATTCTTATAGTTTTCATACATTGTAAATTATTTAATTTAGAAATTTATATAATATGCATACATTATTTGTTTAGTTCCCAGTTAGTTTCAGAATGGAGTTTATAACCACAATTTATTCTAGGAAACAATAGACTTGGTAAGTAACAATACCCTTGTACAAAGTATTCTTGTTTGGAAATTAATATAAAAGACAAATTATTTTGTTTAATAAGTCACAATTATTTTACTTATTTTTTATAAGGTAACCGAACATTAAGTATTAAAATCTTGATGAGAGGTTGGGAAGACTTGACATTTGAATTTATCAATGAGATCGGAGAATTACAGATCTGAAATATTTATGAAATTCATATAACATACATATTAGAAATACCAATAATGAAATAATTTATTGATACATTTAATACATATTTTTTTCAGGAAATTTTTTTTCTTATGTAAGTTTATTGAGGCACGGACAAAAGCTAAATTTTCTATTCAGATTCATGTATGGATACTCAAAGAAAACAAAGCTTCGCAAATAACTACGGATTTCTTAGGAAAAAAATTTATACTTAATTTACATCTGAAACTAAAATCATTTTTATAAAAAAAATTATTTTATTCATATTAGACTAAATGATATATTTTGATCAATTTAAATTAAAGTGGAAATTAATTGCATTTCTGGAGGGTATGAAATGGAGTGTATATCTACTGTTCTTCACAATATAAATCTAAAATGACTCATTCTATGAATAATTTTATGAAATTTATAAGTTTAATGCATTTATAAAAATGAAGTTAAATAATAACTCATTACTTAATTGAAACATAACGTATAAAAATAGCAATAAATATGGATTATTATATAAACTATTCATTTAATAAAAATTTCGGTTGATATATAGGACAAGTTGAGAAACAGAACTTCAAGTGGAATAAGACATAGTTATTCATTAAAAGGCAAATGTATGTATTATACAATATTAATGCCAGTTGATGTGTTCAATTCTGTTTTTTTTTTGTTGTAATAATTTTTAATGAAAATAGATAAGAAAACGTACTTACCTTTCTAAAAAATATAAAAGATATTGTGATAACATTTTGTCACTTATTATTAAATATTGTTGAATGTAAAAATCGATTATTGGCACTTCACATTAAAATTTCTGACATCTTCGTAACAAACATTAAAAGGAAGATTCACACTGGGAATAATTGAATTTACAAGTTATAAATAACATTACAATGTTGATTTTAATTGTTTTACTCAGTTAATATAGTATAAGATGCACCATCCAGTAATATTCTCACAAATGATATCTAAGAAAAATGACATGCCTGAAAATCTCATGCGTCTTTCCTACTGATATTTCTTTCTATCCTATAATCTAAAAATACCCAGTATTTTCAAATGGAAGAGTCCAATAAAATTTCATGCGAATTAAATTCAAACAGTATAAATGCAAACTATCATGCCAAAATTACTGATATGATCTTTGAAATTAGTAAACAAACCTTTGAAAATTGTACTGAAAATTCTACATTGAAATATTAAATTCTTTGAGATTACAGGCAAGAGAAATATTTCAAACACTATCAGTTATTCTACGCAGACCATTCTCTTTCCGTGCATATAAACTAGTATTTCACGTTGGTTTAGTACACGCTAGAGTGTTACTATCTGTACAGATCAGATTTCATTTGTGTACTATATAATTAAATCTAAGTATTTTCATTCAAATGAAACCAATTCTACTTAAATATAAAAATCTGCTTCAAAATTGATCTCATTCATATTAAATTGTAAATTCAATAAAAGTTTCTGCTTTCGTTTCATGTTTAAGTCTAATTATTTTCAACAAAATTTCATAAATCTATGACATGATCAATAATGCATGTGATATAAATGCTATTCTATGATTCGAGAGAATCGTGTGCATTATCTTGCTAGTGCAGAATGATTCGAATTCTATAAGTTCGAAAAAGGGAGTTTTTCTTTGTGCCCAAAGGAACGTGATTTAAAAATGTTGCATTGACAAATGTCGCAAGCAACTTACCCATGTAGGCTCTTGGTGTAGAGGCAGAGCAACCTTCCCCAAAATCTTTAACTATGAAAAGGGAAATCATACATTGCAATAAAATTCAAATGACAGTCTTACGAAAAGCGTTAATAAAGCGGTTAGGAAAACAAGCACATTACGTCAATTACTTAATATTTATTTAATTTTTTATGTCTTGTTAAGTTAAGTTAATTTATTTTATTTATTTTTCAATTTAAACGAAGTATTTTTCTATATTCATGTTTCCGACAATACGCAAGTCGGAAAATTTTATCTATTTGGTCTTGTGCTGCCATCTAGGAAGAACGATTGATGTATAATCATATTAACTTTGAGCTTCCGCTTTTTTAAATTTATATATATATATTTGTCTTAAAATTGCATGATATAGAAGTTTTGCATTTTTCACTGTCTTAAAATTGTCAATTTCTATTTTAAAATTCTTGCCTATTAATTTCATTTAGTTTGGGCAAAATATTCCAACTCATTTTTCAGAATAAGAAATACGCTGTAATAGAATAGGACTATTTATTAATTATTTCCTTATAAAATAAGAGATATTATTTGAAAATTCATTCATGGAAATGAATAAAGTAAGCATATTTTTTTTCCTGTTAAAAACATAATAATTCGAATAGAATAAATAAATTAAACCATACTTGAACTACAGCTGAATGAAAAAATATCGTGCTGCCATCTATGATTGGTATCTTAAAGTTTGAATTAAACTTTATTAAGTTTGTTATCTATAAAAATTAAATGTGAAAATATTTACGCTATAAAAAAGCTATGAAAAGTTTTTTTATGAAATCTGTCATAGAAAATCTATTTTTAAAAAACATATTTTTAAAGCTTTTAACTGCTTGAAAGATGGAATATTGCATGAATTTTGATTATATATGTATATCTATGTTAAAAATCTTTACAATTTCAAATATTTTATATTTATTACATGATATTATAACTTGTTGGCCTTAATTATTTTTATATTTAGGCAATTTTGATTTATTTTTTATATTTAACGATACTGATACCGTACATTTAAGGTTTATATAAATTTTATGAGACAATTTCAATATAATATTTCAAACGTACCTATTTTTATGTGTTGATTTATACTTTCAATATATTATTACATTTTGAATTAAAATTTTAGGTGAAATTTTGTTAAGAAATTTGCTATTTCTACGGAAATTTTTTTAATTAATTCTTGGAAATTTGCTAAATCTTTTTTCCACTTTTTTTTTCTTCTTCTTGCTATTAGTTATTCTATTAGCAGTATTTTTATTTATTACTTGTTGATGTATCTTGTGTTTTTACTTAATTATATAGGAAAATGTTTTATTAACGTAAATTAATATTTGAAACTCCTTCTGTCTCCTTCTCCCTCCTACTTCGAATCATGATTTCAAAAAGCAAACATGAATATAACAGTTAAATTTAATATGAACCAATTATATACAAAAATAAATGATAAATTCATCTAGATTTGTAAGATAGACATCGGACAGAATAAATTTTAAAAAATAAATTTTTCTGTGAATCATTTTTATAATTTACTCAAAAACAGTTTTAAAGTTGACTCATAGGACAAAAATGGTAGGACGGCCATTCAACTATGGAGAATGGCTCATAGGGCAAATGGATAACTTTAAGAGGATTATTAATAAAAAAAATTTCTGCACAATTATTTTATGCTATTCCTATTTATTCAGAGTAAATCTTAGTTATTAATATTTATTAAAAATTAAAGTTGAAAAGTATGATTTAACTGGCACCGATTATTCATAACATGCTAGTAAATAGCAACAAACAATAATTTTGAAGTTACTCGAATTAAAATATCAATTTATTGGTACTTTAATTACATTGAAGTTTTGCAATAATAAAAAATAGAAAGTGACGATAGAATACTCATTAACAGTTTATAATTAGTTATTTACTTTTTGTATTTTATTACAAAATCAAAATGCACTATATCACATGCCTGAAATTAAATATGTTTAACAAAAAATATATCTATCATGTTACTGTGTCTGTAATATTACTGAAGTAATATTGTACAAGATTGAAAATGATTTTATCATTAAAACTAAAATCTTTCCCTAATTAATTTCTTTTTATTAATTCTGCAGTCTTTCTTGACAATAATTTCTAACAATCTTTTAATATTATTATAGGAAACCTATCAAAGTAATGTGAAAATAATAAGGATTTCTAAAACAATATTGGAAGCTATTTGTGAATTGTAAAAGTTTTTAACTAATTTTTTTCCTCATAAATTATAAAATTACTTATATATAATTTTTGTCAAGCGAAAAATGAAAGGGAAAAAATTATATTTTAACGTTTCTCTATCGGCTGTACTGAGAAGTTTGACTAATGTTAAATTTGCCCTGACATAAAATGTACTAATCTTTTCATCTAAATTTTAATGCTGATAAGTGATGGTTACATAATTACAATACTTAGTCCATAATTTTACTGACTTAGTGTTACTAAATATAACACTTGAGGAATTCAGTTGTTTTTGTTTGTATTATAAAATTTGAGATTTATTGTAATAGTATACATTAGAATGTACTTTCTTCATAAGATATGCTTCATAAATATTCTAACTACACCACTGAGAAACATTATTTGTTGCAGTTATTTTTAAAAACACCGCTTTGTCAGGTGAAACACAATTGTGGCAACGGGGTGCTGGAATCAACACCTACCTGCGCGACTTTTTCTCCCACATGGTGCTTGCTGTGAGCTTGCATGTCTTTAAGGAATTTCGATGTAGTCGATGACTGACTGTTCTCTTTTGCTGCAGCTCTGGCAGCAGCTGTTTCCAGTGTCTCATTGCTGATGGAAGGCGACTTGTGTCTGTATCTCGGCAAGTCGGAGTCCGAAGAGGCATTCGGTAGTGACTTGGTTAAGTTGTTCGCTGTTGCTGAAGAGTGAAAACAACCATCAGTTGCAAATTGATGAACACTTTTGATTGCCATAACTTACAACGATTAAATGGCACGCACGGATAAGATTCAAATAATTTGTTTCCTATCAAATAGTTTTGCTGTCGGATTTGAAAGCAATTGGGTGTATTAATACTGGATACGATGAGAATTTAAATAGGGAAATTTAAAGATAAAAATGTAAATATGTATTTTTAAAAGCAATCTATGCATTAAAATATGTTTCTAATTTTTTCCACATGCCTTATTGTGTTGTTATTAGTATTTAATTATTAATTATTAAAAAGTTACCCAAAAAATCACTGATGAAAAAGTAAAAAAAAAGTTTAAAATAAATTTATTAATTTTTACAATCTCTCTAGTTAATTTGGAAAAAAATATTTAATTACATTGGACAATGGTAGTCTGGTGTTAAAGTCTTGGTTTCAGAGCTAATGGACATCAGTCATGAGATTTGCTTCCATTGAAGAATTGTCGTGTAAGTGGATATGGCGCACACCATATCCGTCGGAGTTAAACGATTTCCCCCTTCCCGGCTGGTGTGGTGTGGAAACTTGGAGAGGGATGCATCAGCTCAGGTGTTGTCCTCGTCTTCTTACTGTGTCTCAAAATTATAATGTCCATCTCAAACTATACGCTAGTGTTGCTTTAAAACGGGAAGTTAATCTAGCAAAACTAATTTTAATAATGATGGATAATCACATATTTTCTTCTTCATTTCAATAAAATAATCAATAATTCTTAGAAACATCTTATTAAACTTCTCATTTTTTCAAAAAAAAAAATGATTCAGTTGGCAATCAAATGATAAATTTAATTTTAAATATTTATATTACATGACTACTAAACCTTCTTTTGTACAAAGTGAATTCAAAGGTTTTTTTTTTTTTTTTTTACTATTTCACTATAAAAAATATGTAAAATTGATAAAACTCTGCCAAATTCAAAGTAATTATTTGGAGAAAGGAAGTTTTTATTTTCCCTCCGCTTTATTAAAATTTAAATCATTGATTCATAATTCATATTTCGTATTAGCATAAAATGCCTAAAAATATTAGCAAATTCCTTCTCGATATTGTGCCAATTTCAGAATATCGAACTCTCAGAAATAATGTTTTGTGCATTCTCTAAATACTAAAAAAGAATATGATGAAATATCAGAATATTTAAATGCGCTTATTTTCTAATGCGTTTATTTTATTAGAGTAATTTGATTTTTATTCAATAAATAATATATCAATGAAATCTCTTTAAGTATTTTTGAGTAGATAATATATTGATGTTTATAAAGTAAATGCAAAGGTCAATAACTTTTCAGTAATCTTTTCTTGCCAACTCTGACAGCTTTAAGTTACTGCAAGAAACAGTATACTGTATGGATTTTAACAGAAGGATAATGCGAATTTCAGAAGAATAAAGAATTAATGAACGAGATTGATGAATGTAAGAAATACTGGTGTTTCACATATAAGCACTATACATAAAAATTGTGGAGGCTTTCGGGAAAATAATACAAAGAAAATAGGGTTTTACATGTTTATATTTAGTCTTGAATATATGGTAACACATTCATATATTTTATGGAATTAAAAAAATCTTTCTTTAAAGCCACAAGATTATAAATATTTTAACAACTATAGTCTTAATTGCTTATCAAGGAATAAACAGATTTTTATTGGGTATTTATTTTTTAATTTCTACATTTGGGAAAGATAGATTTTTTATAAACCTAATAAGAATAAGGATTTTAAAGTTTTTAAGAACATCAATATTTTTTCATTAAATTCATTTTTTTGTTTATTCATAAATATCATGCGTATCAAAGATAATACAAAACAAAAACTGCATGCAATAAACCAAATATAATCAGAAAGAACTAAAGTTGAATCGAATAAAACCCAGAAATAGAAACACAAAACTGAAAATATCAAAAAAGAGAAACCACAAAATTAAAATAAAATATCGAAAGTAACCTGAACAGGACCCTGGCATTTTTCCTAGAAAACGTCGAAAGAAGAAAATAAAAATGATTGTCCAAATCATTCATAATCAATTAATAGTAAAAACAATACAAAACAAAGGCACAAAACTCCAATTACATTGAACAAAGCATAATATTTGTTTTAAATTTAAATATTGAAAAGAAAAAAATGTTTACATATTTTTGACAAAAAGTACGAGCGATTTTAAATTTAATAGATTTTTTTACTCGAAACTTTGTTATCACCTACAAAATTTTCGAAATATATTAGAAATTAATTTTTAAGAATTATCAAAATATGCAAGAATACAAATTCAATCAAATATCATAATCAGTAACAGTTTCATCTGAATCTACGAGCATTTAATTAATGGCTTAAAAATGATTTTGAATGGTTTGAGGTTTCCTATTGATAGCAGCTGCAGTACATTATTTCAAAAGGAAAATTAAGACAAACAATGATTGAATTCAACCTTGGAAGAGCAATCTTATATTATGTTTTACTCTTGACAAATAATAATGTTTTTAAATTAATCATTACTTTACAAAAATTTCTCATTTGAATTTCTTACTCAATAAATATTATTTTAAAATATCTTTTTCTAGTTTAATTTTTTTCTTAATTTTTATCTCGATTTTAACATTTTACCATTTGTTTCAGAAAATGTATATATGATGAATTTTGTAAAATCATACACTACAAACAGGGCCTACTATGTGACACGGAACCCATTTGGAAAGCATGTTATTTGAAGTAAAATTGCAATGCAAGATCTCCATTTTTACATTTTCAAATTAACAATTATTGATCAAAGAGAGAGTGAGATAGAGAGAGAGAGCATTTTAAAAAGAAAAGAACACGAAAGGAAAAATTCCTGTATTTTAATTTTCGCAACTTTTAAAACCAGAGTGCAGATACTTTTATTGTTTCATTCTTATTGTAATTTATTCATTCAGAATTTTAACTTTTTCTGTTAATTATACGAGAATTCACTAGAAATATATTTAAATCGAAATAAAAAATAAATATCTTGAAGTTTACCAGGATGTAGGATCCAGCTGTAAATAAAACTTACAACTTGCATTAATTTTTGCAGATTTGGCTGGAACTATTATTTTATAGAATTGTAGAATTTTTATTTAAGGGAAAAAAAGAAATATGGCTTCCTTAAGTTCTTAAAACCTTTGAGCCTTTTGTAATGGTATCTATTTATCTGCTGTTTTATTATAAAACTTTGATCATGCCATACAAATGAGTTAAGAATAAACTGCTTATCTGAAGCTGGCCCTGACTGCAAAAATCACTTCGCTTTTCTCTTAACATTTTTTTTTGTTCTTTGTATTGCCTTTCAGTAACCTACTATTTTACTTTTAATTCCTTCAACTTTTTGATTTTCTCCTTCTTTGATCTATTGTATACAGTATCTTCTCGTTTCATTAGTCGATAGTTTCAGAAAATTGCAATTTCTTACATACAATTCCCATTGATTACGATAAAGTGATTTATGAGCTTAAAATAGTATGTACATAAATACATTTTGGTATTTCGTTAAATTATTTTTATGCATTTTCAGTTATTTATAAATGGACAATTTGATATAATTGCATTTATATTATATACTGTATCTTCTCGTTTCATTAATTGATAGTTTCAGAAAATTGTAATTTCTTGCATACAATTCACATTGAACCCGATAAAGTGATTTATGAGCTTAAAGTAATAAATACATAAGCACGTTTTGGTATTTCATTGAATTACTTTTATGTATTTGCATTTATTTATAAATAAACAATTTGTAATTATTGCATTTTGATACTGAATGATTATTTTAAGAATATATATTTTCACTTAAGATTATTTAACTCATTCTCCAACAATTTTGGTTCATAAAATATTTAGACCAACAATAACAAATTATATTCTTTTGTCGATTGTTCTGACTCAGTGATAGGACCTAAACATTAAAGTAAAATACAATAAATTTTAATAATGTATTTCTAAAGAATCCATTATTTGAATATTTACTAATTCCTTTGAAAATTTAATAAAGAAAATTGTATTCTGTAATAACAAATTCTTGACCTGTAAAAACAAAATCATTTATTAATATTTATTTCACGTGCTTGATTACATAAAATAAACAAATTTTTACTAATTACCATTATATTGACAACTTATTTTTCTTAAAAATCTGAAATAGTTAATATGATGATTCATTGATTTCTCTGCAAATGATACAATTAATTAAAAAAACATTTGTAAAAATAGCATTCTTTCATGAAAAACACTAATTTAAAAATGTAAAATTTTAATTAGAGTTCCAACCTAAATAAAGTCTAATTAACAGAAATATTCAATGACGTATTTAACTGAAATTAAAAATCTTAGTTAATATTTCTAAGCCGAAAGCACAAAATGATCAATAAATATAATGAAGTTTATTTATTTATTGCAAGTATTAAATCAAAATTGTGAAACTGAGTAATAGACGATTTCAGACAATAGGTAAAGTTTTAATAGAAAATGTTTTAATTTATAAGTTTTATTTTTTTAACGATTCAATGTTTAGCAAAATTTCTGCATTTTCTTGTTAATTCCTTCTAGATAATCAAAATTGTATCTATCTATATAATAAGCACATTTTTTTTTTGAAAAAAAGCTTAATATATTTATTATTATTATACCAATATTTCAAACGAAGTTTGCTCGAAGCAGCTGAACCCTTATTCTGACTAATGTGAGAGATAGGATAACATGTGTTTTTTACCTTTTTGTGCTGCGATTGAAAATTCATAGGATCTGTCCAGGTCCGGTTGAGAGACCGTGAAGTCTGGTTGGCGCGCTAAATACAAAAAAGGCCGATCACTTCATAAAAATCCCGAAATTTCATTTCAGCTATTTCTAAGCATTGGCAGCGGAGAGCAGGAACTGTGCACGCTTTTCGTTCAAGAGAAACAAGGTGTTTATTAATTTTTTGGCGCCATGCCAAATCTGTTTATGTTTATTGACTTGTTGAGATGGAAATCAGTGCAGTGCTGGCAAAAAAATAAAACAATTTGAAGAAGTTGCGTGTCTCGAGAAGATCAAAAATTTTAATACACAATCAAGCATGCTCATCTTCTTTTATCATGAATGATTAATCAAT
>JAPMOQ010032104.1:2607555-2618424 GCA_026543055.1 Argiope trifasciata
TTTATCTATGATTTTTATTAGCTTAAAATTAAAATTTTTTTCCCTTATAATTTAAAAATATTTTTATAGTTGTGAAACAATCTTGCTAGTTCTTTAAAATGCATTATGAATTTAAAATTTTAATTAAGAATTTCCGATCGATTACAGTTTTTTCTTTGAAAATAAAACAAGTTTTATTGTTTAATCTTCGTATTTGATGTATAAAATTAAGACATACAAGTTTGTTTCTATTGTTCTATGTAAATTATAAGGGGATTTTTTTCAAAGTTAATTTGAAATTGCCGTAATACCGTTTGTACAAGACTTTTTGATCACAAATCATTTAATAATTAATTATATAAAAAGTATTCATTCATTAAAAAATATTGTTAGTTCCAAAATCTATATCTGTTGAAGTGATAGATAAGTTTAAAAGGATCCTACGTAAACGCATTTTTGTATCAAAGTATTAAACTTTAACATAATAATGCTTGCCTTAAAATTGAATTTTTTTCAGAGTTAACGAAATGTTTTTTATATTGATTTTTAATTACGCATAAAATAATAAGCATAAAATTAATTGAATAAAGTGCGTCAATTGATGCTTATAACATTACATATACATACATTTATGTACTTTCTGAGAAAGATTATACCTTCTAAATACTGCATTCAGAAACTTAAAATAATATTTTGATGACCAAACATTCATTTTCAGCCTTTTTAATTTTTAACAAATAAGTATTTTGTAATTTGTTCTAATTCTATTTTTTCTTATCATCTTATACTTCCTTGATTTAGAAGAAAATCCTGCTATGTTTCTTTTCCAATTTAGAAAATGTATTAAAAATATATTATGATTCCTTATTTAATGATTTAATTATGATTCCTATATTTAAAACGAAACGAGGTGAAAGTTAGGATAACATTATAATTTCAATAAACAATGGGGAAAATATTAAGACATTGTATCATGCTTATCATGCAAAGTGCAAGGCAAAATCATGCATTTTTTAAACTCATGCACATCAAATGCATTTTTTGAGCATTACCAATAATGCAAACCATTCGATAATGCACAACTATTTCATATCAATTGCATATTTTAATACATGTAGCGTACATATGAAAACTCATAAAGCTTAAAATTATTAAACAACACATTAAATAGAAGGCCATTAAGGATAAAAACAGCAATGCATATAAACATACGTTAAGTAACTATATAAAAAGCACATCAATAAACATTAAAATATACAAAAATAAGACAATTGCTCACAATCGAAAGAAACACACATAAATTTATTACAAATAATGGCAATATCAAAGTCATACGAATAAGGATTTTCAAGGAAAAGGAAAGAGAAAAGGACACATTGACATAAAATACAACAAAATACATCACATTCTAAAGCAAAGTAATTGGATATTGCATATAAATAAAGAAATATATTTTAAGAAAAATTTTAGAACCAATAAAACATTTAAAAACCCTAACCCTTTAGAACACTTCTCAATCGCAGAAAAACAATTAAAAAGGAAAAAAATGGTTTTAAAACTAATGTCTTTTTTGATAATCGATTTTTAATTGAATTGAATTCATAATCAAGTTATAAATTGGAAGAAAAAGGATGAATTGAGTGAAAACAGAGAAAAAAAATTAACTAGTAAGAGAGAAAGAGGAAGTAAAAATTAAATTTGGTTAAAATCAAAAGTAAGTCACTGAATATGATGTATTTTCAGATAAGATAAGAATACATTCAGAATAAGACAAAGTAAATTCTTAAGCTGCTTGTTGAACATTCTGAAAAATATAAAATTTTAAATAATGTGAATCATTTTTTATGCGTGAATGTGAAATCATTTTTAAATAATGTGAAGAAATTAGGAATAAAAAAAGATGTCAAAAAGTCATTGATTTCTGAGGAAAGAAAAAAAAAATGACAATGGAAGCTATTCTTGAAACTAAACTTGAAAGTGTTCATAAACGAAACAAATAGTAAATTTAAGAAATTAAAACTTTTTTTCTTCTTTAAGAATAAATATTTTTTTATAAAAAATTATGTGATAAATAACTATTTTATTTAAAAAGATGCGTAATGCAAGGAACTTAACGGTTTCTCAATTGTTTCTAACCTTTTAAATATTTTCTGTTTTAAAAAAAATAAAAGGAAGAACATAGTCACAATTTTTGACCACAATAAAGACTAATAACAAAAGTATTTTAATATTGTCCAATTCAATTTAAATAATGAAAGATATTTAAACATTTATTTGAACCCCATTAGAGTTGAATGCTATAAAAACCGTATATGTTTGAAAGATTCAAGAAATTGAAAATATTTCATACGCTTAAAAATTTAATTTTGAATAAACTTATTAATTTTAATTTAACAAAAAATATTCAAGGAAGACTAAAATATAAAATTTTTTATTAATTAAAAACTGGAAAGTTTTTCTTGGTCCAATTTTTTTTCTTAAACTCTTTTTCCTATATATACTTGTTTTTCATTTCTAGAAATATAAAGTATTATTTCTCGTCCACGGATTTTCAAAGAAAGGAAAATATATATATTTTTAAATTCCATTGACTGAACTGTTTCAATATTTCTTTAATGTCAGTTGTATTTATTTTTATTCATTAATTACTTATTTTTGCATGGCAAATCTCACTGAAATTTTTTCCTTTGAAATTTATTATTAAAAAGAATATTTTTGATATATTATCATTCTTAATTTAAAAATATTCAGAATGGCATTCCTATTGAATGTAAAATTTAAAAAATGCCTCAATTAGATCAATTTGAAATATTAAAGGAAAATATAGGATAAATGGACTTGTGGAAAGATAAGGGATAAGAAATATAAATAAAATAAACATCAACACCATGCATTAAAGCAAATGCATACATAAGTTAACACCGCATCACTCATAAGGGACATTCTTATTTATAAGGAGAAATAAATTTAAATTTGAAAAATAATTCCAGAAAAAGGAAAACTGAGGAAAATTTTCAAGTAAAAGAAAGAACACAAAGGAAAATATATTTCGATAATATTAACACACACAATATATTTTTCGTTAATTCCAATAAAATTTAGTAAGAATTAAAAAATAAAATTTGATTTTATACAAATTTGCCTTCTAAATTATAAGCTTCAAATATTCTTAGTAATGGTGTATGAATTATATTAAAGTTCAGGTGTTTCTTGTTGCTTAGCAATTTTTTTTAATAAATTTATAGTATAATTTGAGCTAAATAGTTACGAGATATTTTCATTCCGAATAAATGTTTTATAAAAGCACATAGGACCGAATGCTTCTATAATACTCAATTTTTATCAGTGTGAAGAGCCTAATTAAAATAGGCTTTTTTTACCCATAAACTGCATCCTTGTATTTCATAGCATAAAATATCATGAATTATTTTTTTATGAATTATGTTAACACAAAATTTCATACATAAAGTTAATTTTTATTTGAGATTTTAATACATTGCATTACTTCTATTCTTCATATTGAAAGTTCGCATTTTTAAATAACGTTTATTTGTCCAAAATATTAAACCAAATGTTTATTAAACCAAATCAAAATATTTCAGTCAAAATTTAATTTTTTTTTAGTTTTAAATCTCTACAATGCTAAATTTTAAGAAACATTTTTAGTCATCTATTTTTAGAATTTATTTCATGTAATTTAGAGCTCCATTATTTTTTCTAAACCTGCAACTTTCAGTTAAGAACAATGTAATAGTTTCTAAGAAAGATCTTAACTTTCAATAATATACGGGAATCAAGAAAAATTACAAAAATAACGATACTTCATAAAACTGAAAGTTGGTGTTCCTAAAATAAACATAATGTTAAGCATAATAATATAAATAATAATTGTATGGCATTACTTAATATAAAAGTAAATTACCAGACAATTTCACATATTTAAAAATTATATAATGTTAAAAATATACTAGGGATTATGCCAGTTTGGTGTAGAGTAATTATTTTGATGAAGAGTGGGAATGTCTACAGTAGCATAATTAACATAATTACCCTAATAAATTTATAGGGTTATTGTTCATGTCAATTAGGCTGTATATGAAACCCTACGGTTATAACAGAAGTTGATCGTGCAAAGCCATTCTGTGGTTGTCAAATGCATCAACCATTATGCCAATAAATCAGCCATCGATAACACAGACGAACTATGTTTTTAGCTTTACTTAAATCTAAAAATTGATTAAATAACATTGGCTTTCAAAGTTAGTGAAAGTTTTTTTTGACTTCTTTAATGTAATTAATCTCGTTACGCTACACTTCATCACATACAAGAATTTTGAAACTTATTTAAATATTTTAATACTTTTGTTTTCTGACATATATTTGTATTTTATCAAAATTGTTTATTTATTTGTTTTGTAGATAATAGTCTAATGTTTCTGCTGTAAAATAAAAGTAAGATAGATTTAGAAATGTTTAGTATTTTATATTTATTATTATTTTAGTTAGAATACTTCTAAATGATCAAAAAAATTTGCAAAGAAATGCTACTTTCTCTACGCAAGGCAAGAAATAAAGGGGGAAAATAAAACAATTGTTTTTGAGTAATAAAAATTATGGGATAGAATTCAATTCCAGAAATAGGGTGAATTTCTCTGTATGATTAATTTCCCCAATCAAATATGGTTTTCATTAAGTGTTCAGGATTAATTTCCCATGTGGAGTTTAAAGATCTTCCAATATAATTAAAATAATATCTATTGACAATTTAATTAAGTATCTTTTGGTGTTATCTATGATGTGAAGCATCTATGACAAGAGGACAGACTTAAACACCCAGTATTTTTATGTAAATTTTTGTAGTTATGACTTCTCTTGAAGATTTGGGAGTTCGAAATGATCCTCCGTTCAACATACACAGTTCCCTAATTGCGAATATTCTTCATAAACATTTCATAGATAATATGTTCCATATTTTCCTCATATTAAGCAACATCTCATATTACTTTGTAAACAAAAAACATATCTTTTTCATTTTTTTCTTGTATCTTTAACATATCAATTGCGTTTAGAATTTCTAATTTTGAAAACTTAATGTTAAAAATACTTTGTATTATTTGCTATGAATTGGACAATTCAGAATTCTTGTTTCAATTTCGTAGCAGTATCTTCAAACTTGTATAACAAACTAACTCATGTAGATGGCACATTGTTATTGCAATGACATTGTTCTATGTAAGTTCTAACACATACTCTATCACATAATTAAATTTATAATGGATCAATTTAAAAAAGTTTTTTCCTAGATTTTTTAAATGATAGAGAAACAATGAAGTTCTACAAAATTATTTAATCAAAAATATTGAATTATAATCTTTTTAAAAGAAATACATGTAGTTAATTATGAAATGTTAATAATAATTTTTTTTAATTATGAGTTTATGAAAATACAATTATATAAGATTTTTACTGTGATTTTATGAAGATAATTTATAATATTTATTAAAATTAAATAGAATTCTGAATTTATGTTTTTGTTATTCTTCGTATCATTAAAATGCAATATGAATTTATTATTCATATTGCATTAATATATTAATAGCTTAGGAATGTTTTAGTTTTATTATACTTTAAGCGCTTTTTACAAAAAAAATAGTCTTAAAATGTTTCATTTATAGGTGCCACTTTTTCCTAAATGCAGTGACAAATCAAATAAGAATAGTTATCTGCAATTATGATAGTTAATGCAAATTAAAAAGCTTAATTAAAGCAATTAAAATTTTTAAAATCTTTAATAATAAATCTAAACTGATTATATATGCAATTTAATTCAGATTTCAGGTTTTTATTAACATTATAAAAAGTAATGTTCAAAATAAAAATAATTAAATGAAGTAAACATATTCCTCATTAATTTTGAAATATTATTTATATCCTAAGCAAGTAATTTTACATTAATAGTTATACTCCTTTTCTAGAGCTATAAAAAACTCAATTTCGTGGAGAGCCTTTTTCAAAACAAATAACCATTAAATATAATCGAAAATATAACATCCGGAAATAAAACATTTTTATATTTCCTGCTAAAAGAACGGAACTATTTCAGTTGCTTTAAAAATGGAATCAGTTGATTAAACATTTGATAAAATTTTGATTAAAATTAAATAATCATTTGAATAAATTTATTTGAAATAACAATTAATAAAATATCATTCTGATTAATACTTAGTGAACAATTTTTATTTTCTACTCTTAATAGTTTTTACTAAAATATTTATCAAAATCGCATTTTTTCATCACGTCCTTTTGTTCTTTTTATTAAATTAAACTTAATATTTTTAATTATATACAAATAATAGCCACTTTTTAATTTTATTTATATACGGAATCGCATTTGTGATGCTTGTATGCGTCTGTACAGTGCAATAGATCCGTGTATTCTATAAAGTACTAAAATAAAAATATAAATTATATATATATATATATATATATATAAATTGAAAAAATCCAAATATGGTAATTCACATCAATTGTAAATGAAGATAAATGCGTTTACTTTGAAAAAAAACTATAAACAGAAAGTTACTATAAACAGAAAGTTACTATAAACAGAAAGTTATTAACAGAAATAAATTTTGCCTTTCTTCTTTCTATTTTCAAGAATTAGATATGACAATCTGAAAATAATTACTTTTTTTTTTTTTTTTTTTGCGTTAGCTGCAACTAAATATAAATTTCTCAGATAAATATGACTTCAATTTCAAGTTAGAAGTAAGTTATACTATGTCCCTTAAATAAAAAAAAAATCTTTGATTCTGAAGGAATTAATTTAACATTACATTGAATTTCATCCTTCATTATTCAGTTTCGTTCTTTAAAAGAAATAACTGAATTCCCCTTATTATTGCTATGTTCATAATTTTAATTAAATACACCATGTTAATGGCAACACTGATTTTGCTTTAAAATCGTACAATGTTCATTAAATAACAATTTCTAGGAATTTGAATTCAACAAATATTTACGGATTAAATTTGGGTTATGGTAGAATGTTTTGAAAATATTCCTTATTCTACAGATGTTTCAAGAATTTTTTGAGACTCGTCTTCCTATAAAACAGGCACTGAAAATTTGAAATGCACCAACATAGATAGAAGCATATATATTATTATTTTTAAGAGTATGGATTAGCTACAAAATTTCTAAATTTGAAGGATTTTTTTTATTTTAATATTTTCAAAAAATATGTTTTCCAATAAATTTGACTCTAGCATCTAAACAGCTCTTAATGATCAAGTATTTTAGTCGTGTTTATTCATTTTAAATTTCCATATGCAATTATTGAACTATGGTTCCTACAATTTTTGTACTACCTAAACATTTATTCTCCCTCCTGAAAACTGTATGCAAATCATGAATCGATGTATTTTATTATATTGTTTTATAATATTTTCAGGATATATATTTTTTAATTTTCTAATTTAAAGTTGGCCCATCACCACAAATTATTTTTATTTTTTTTCTGCCTGATAATAGTGCATTCCATAACAATCTGTCTTTAATTTTGTTAAATTAATAAACTTTAATTATTATCTTTTGTTTCATTTAAGAGACATATTTAGTGAGTCACTTGAACTTTAAACTTGATGTGATCAAAAACTTTATTATTTATAAGTTTATTTTTTGAAACATGTTACATAACATATTGAAATTAATGTTTAGGTTTTATTTTTTAATATTTTAATAAACTTTATATTATTCTTTTTAAAATAAATAGTATATTTTTACTCTATTATTCAATTAAAATTATTTTTAAGATGAAAGGTATTTATCCTCTGTTAATCAATATTTTATTAGATGACATTACAGATTATTTCGCAGCAATATCATGATAATAGGAAGGATAGTGCATTGACTTCATCCAGTATTATTCCAAGATTTTTCTTTAAAGCGTCCATTAACTATGCTTTTTTCTTTTTCTAGATCTTTAACATTTTTATAAATATTTTATACCAAAAATAAGATTCAACTTAAAAATAATATGTTAATTCAGAAAAAAAAAACAATTAAGTGATCTCAACTGGAGAGAGCGGTAAAAAGTTTCTTATTCAAAACAATAAAATATAACATATATCCAAATAGACTTTCGTCTTTAGTAGAACAATTGATGAAACTGGAGAACATTAATTTGCGGTGAAAACTTAAATAGAAGTATAGACAGAGGTATCTGAATGCCAATAATATTATGATATAAAGTCAAAGTCTACTAGATCTGAATAATATATTCAGTTTCCCAACACGGGACTTAACAGCTATTGCCAAGTCGGCTGTAAAAGAGAAATTTTTAACTGACTGTAGACTGATACCATCTACAGTCGATTCCGGTTAATCGGACCACATCGGGACGCGATCATTTTGGTCCTAATAACCGGCTGGTCCGATAACACGAACATGCCGTATGTTACAAGACGAGACGTGCAATACGTAACATATTAAAATGTCATTATGGCCTTTATTATGCGGCACACGCGTATGGCGAAAATACAAACTAGAACTACTGTTGCTTATGAACTTTATTCATTGAAAAATAAATTTACAAACAAATTCTTCGAAACGATCTACACGATACTCAGCATGCGAAGCACAATAAAAAAAAGTTCTTATCGAATTCGAGTCAACGTTTGAAGAACTTACTACCGAGCTGCCCGTTCTAAGAAACTAAATGCTTGCTCACCTCTCACTGGTTCTTTTCCCTTTCGGATTTCCTGCTGTACACAGGCGACTTGTGGCTTCTTTTTCATCTTCCCTTCCACGTTCTTTGGTCCGTTTAAACGGAATTTTGGTTCAAATAAGCGAATAATATTAGGCTTATGTACATAGGATTTGTTTCGGTTCTTTAAGATTCGGTCCGAATAAGCGGCTGGTCCCATTATCCGGTGGTCCAATTAACCGGATTCGACTGTATTTCACAATCGTTTCGAAAGTGTTTGCTTTAGCCCTAAACATCAAATAAAATTAAGCATACGTTTTTAAATTCATTGCAAATATAACTTTGGCAGGAAATAACCTGTTTTTGTGAGTAGGATACTATTAGAGTAAAGTTTCCCACAAGGAACTCATGATTAGAGGTTTCGATTGAAATCTAATTTACTGTGTATTTTCAGTTAGCCAAAAATGACGACAATGCCAAGTCGCCAAAATAAAAAATCAAGAAGGTTGGCAATAATTATTTTATAACATTTTTTATCTCTTTAACCATCTTGCCTGGCGATATGGCAACCTTAATGGAATGAAGTGGTACAGATTCTAACCAAGAGTCTGCAGAATTAAATTAAGTGATTTTAACAGTTATATCATACTTTTTGGAATAAAAAGCTATTGTTTTTTGAAGTGAGTAGGGGCACTTACTATTGAATTGCTTCCGAGAGCTGTCACTCTCCACTTCCACAGCTGTACTGGCACCGCGAGGTGCCGCATAGTCTCCTCTGGTGGACTGGGAATCAGCATCTTTCTGGGAGGTTACAGTTACAGTTCTGGAACGTTGGTGGATGGAATCAGGTGACTCAGCGGTCAGTTCTTGGTCCTCTGTTTGTGTGCGTCGTCCAGAAAACTTTAATTTCATCTTCTTCCAGCGATCTACAGGTTGATAGATGAGAATCATAATCAGTTAAATAAATACTAGTAAAATGAATTTGATTTACAAAAATTCTTAATTTAAAGTTTAAAAGAATCTATATAGAATATATGATAGGATACTTATTTAGAATTTATTTATAAAATTTGAAAATCATGCATTTTATGGCATATGAATTCTAAATTAGCATCCTGATATTACTTCGAATAACGATTGATAAATACTCATTCAAAATTTTTCAAAAAGAAAGTAAAAAAATAGTGGGTTAATTCAATGAAGTCGAGAAGAAGATATTCATCTAAACAAAACCGTCCACTTTGTGAAACTGTAAACTTGTAAATCATTAATATCGAAATAAAATAAGTGAAACTGCAACATAGTCAGATTTTTAATAATTAATTATTATCGCAATGAAAACATTTTTCATAAAATAAAGAATTATTTTGTGAGTTAGCTTATAAATGTTCTTATTTATTACTAATATTTTTTTTTAAGAAATTCTCCACATGAAATTATTAGTGACCGATGAAAACATTTAAGGACATTCTTAGCCAATAAAAGTTCTTTTGTTTAGAAATTCCATAATTTTAATTATTTTGCTGCAAATATTTTAACTGAGAAATATTTTGGGACCAGGTTGATGAATTTTTTTAAAAAGATCCAATGTACTGTGGTTACCTGGTTAAACTGTAAGTTAGGAGAAGCTGGATTTGAATGAGCACGGTTTATATCAATAGAAAAGTTCGACACCTCGTTGCTGAGAGTTTTCATAATCCCTGACAAATTTCTGGAAAACACATTTTGAAATTTTTCTTCAGGCAGGATATATAAAAATTGACTCTGATGTCGACAGCACTATCATGAGCAGCCTATCTAGCGGACTAATTAGCAACCTTTTGCAGGCACTCCTGAATGTCCTTTAACGCAGGAAATGCAATTTCAGTTATGGCTTCCTAAGCAACGGATGAAATTTGTAACATAATTGTAAGAATTTTGGGAGGGGGATATTGGTCGTTTATATCCATCAAGAATTTTAATAAAGGCTGTTGAAATAAGCAGCAGATGGGTTCAATCAGAGAAAAAAATATTCCGCTTGGTTCCATTTATTATAAACCAGTGTGGTACATTAGTTTTAACGAATTAACATATAGAGGGAAAAGCAGAATACAAAGGTTGTTTTCCTAAGGTTTGTGAACCATTTGTAAAAATATGACATTTTTTTAAATAGGGGTGCAATTTTTCTTCCTGGGAGAAGAAAT
>JAPMOQ010032104.1:2618434-2698911 GCA_026543055.1 Argiope trifasciata
AGATGGCCTTCATAAATATAGCCTCCAATATTAAATACATGACCTTGATAAATATATCTTTTATTAGTGATCTTATAATGTATTGCAATCATAACATTTTGCTTAAAATTCAGGATACAGACTTAGATTTAGATTATTAATTTTTTAAAAGTATAAAAGTTGGTTAAATAATCTAATTGCACATCTTATCATGGTTCAGTTTAGATAAGTACAAAATTCTTTTTAATTTCGATACAAATGATAGGAAAATTATATTTTTAGTCGATAATTTCTGACTATATTTATTAACTTATATTTTCAGTCTATTCTGTATATATTTCCTTTGTTTTGAGACATTTTTTAATAATAAAACACATTGCAGTGTAGAGGGATTTTAAAATGAAGATATCATTGAATAGAAATTTTAACGGTAATAATAAAATAATAGAAATTAATAACAAATTCTAAATGAAATAATATGCCAGAAAATAATTCATAAAATTTTAAAAGTTTCATAAAATTTTACTTGTTAATCTTAAAACTCTTTCTTAAAAATATGAAATTATATCTGATAACTGTTGCGCAATTTAGAAAAAAGAAATAATTTTCAAATCTTGTTAAAACATTTCAGTGGCAGATGTCAAAAGAAAATGCAGAAATAAATACTTATTCAACAAGCAGCAAGAAAAAAAGTACATTACATGAAATTTTTTTGTTTGACATAATTGCTAACTAATATAAGAATATTTCAGTTTTAAAATATCATTAAAAATACGAAATATTTTCTTTAATCGTTGGAGATAAGTCCAACATACGATTCAAGACAAGCAATGTAACAGTTATTAGGTTAGATTAATTTTTTTTTTGTGTCAGTAGGAGAGTCAAAAGGATTTACAGATCGCGGCATCTATTTCTATTGAAAGCCAGTGCAAAGCAGAAATAACTTGCAAAAGTGTTACTGAAGTAAACAGTAGCACTGGCATCAATTACTTTCTATTCTAGTAGAAGGCAGTTGGATGCTGTGTGCACATGGATGGCATCCTTTCGATTTTCATAAATAAGGCAAAACTATGTCTAAGAGAGAAGCCAGTGCGAAGCATCATTAGTTGAAGCATGGTAGCTGAATTATAACAAGCAGATTCAAATGTAAATTTAATTTTTAACCGTTATATTAAATATATAATTAACAAGTTATTTTTTGTTACGGAAATACAATTTATAAATTTCAGATAGATAAATATGCTAATTAACATAGGCAATAAAACTTCCTCTCAAATTCAATGAATCGCATATCTCAAATAAAAAGAAAATTCAAAAGTCCTTTACTTGATAGATAATATTTATGTATATTCTTTTTTAGAGACTTCATTGAAATTCGTATAAATGAGTCAAAACCGAAACAAAGCAATTCAAATGCATTCGCTTGCACATTTTCAAGTGCGTTTGTAATACTTTTAAGTTTCTATGAAATAAGAATATTAAATTCTCAAACTCTTCTGTTTAGTTAAACAGAAGAGCTTGAATAAGAAATAAATAATTATATTTATGGTGTATTTTTATCAATTTAAATAAATAAAAACTATTTATTAAAACTCACTTAAATTTACAATTTAACCAAAAAATATTTAATGGTTTGTGACAAATTTGTATTATTCATGAATTTTACAGCTGTAAAAGCTTTGTTTTAAGGCACTTGGATAGGGCAACCATCATGAAAAAAATATCAATTGTGAGTAACATTTCAAACGTACTTCAACAAATTAAAAATTGATTCTAGATTATCCCATTTAAAGAGAGAAATTTCTAGAATCTTTTAAACTTTTGAAGATATGTTCCAATTTTCTAAAGATAAATTATTTCATTAGTTTGAGAGAAATCTTCAAGCATGAAATTTTAATTTGGAATATGAATTTCAAGATCATTGTAATATATATTAATAGTGAAATATTTAAAACGGTTTGAGAAGGATGGTGTTAAACAGGCAACTATCTCTAGCATTAGTGATGTTAAGTAGGCAAGTGTGAAATAGCTCTCTGTTAGCAGCATGCTGACTGTGAGTGAGAGAGCTCAGAGTAGGTAATTTTAAAAGAACCTTCGCAGCCTTTCAGTGGTAATTCTCTGGCATGTCCTGGCTTCAGTCGGCTTCGTGGTACGAGGCGCCATAAAGCGGGAAACCTGTTTAGGACTGAAACAGTGTAAAGTGTTAATTCAGCAAGATTCTTACCTCTGATAGCGCAGCCTTCCACTGATTTAATAAGAAAGTTCACTAATAAAAAGAAATATTTTCATTTAATTTATCAGCCTTTGATATGGGAATTATTCTTCATATTTCGTTAGTTTAAAATCCATTTTATTTCAAAATTTTATTGGATATCAAAATTTGAAATTAATTAATGAATATTCCAATTTTTCATAAACAAATATATTTCTAATTTGTGAACATTTGTTTTTTCTTAAAAGTATTACAGCTTATTATTATGAAAAATAAAATAATTAAAATACAGGAATGGAATCTTAAATAAAATCATTTTAAAATAAACTCTTACTATTGATATTTCAATAAATCTATAATAAAGCAAGCAATAGCTATCAGTTACAGTTTTCCTTAAATTAAATATAATAGATATATAAGAAATATGATAGATAATTTTTAAAATATATATCTCAGTTACAGTAAAATAACCCATTTAGATGTCATCTAATATTTATTTTATTTATTAGTAATTCGCTTTATGAAAGATTAACTACGAGCAAAGATAATTTCATTGATTTCTTGTATGCTTTGAAATTGTATTTTATTCTTGATAAAGATTTATTATTTTTGGAAGGCTGCGCTTTGCATGTAAAACCCATATAAATGATATAAAAACAATATCCTGTAGAAACATCTAGAAGATCATATTGTAGCATATAAATAAAATTAAAGGATGTCATATTATTTACATATAAAATTCATCTTTTCTGCAAAATTAGGAAAAAAAATTATTTGCATAATAATGCTAATTATTTCTTGCAGTTAATTTTATAAATGATACAAAAAATAAAACAATGCCATTATACAACATAGCTAAAAAGGAAAAATGTATTATTACAAAAATTATACGAAAGAATGAATAATAAAATGAAGTGAATCCTGTGTTCCTGAAATATCAAAAATTTGTTAAATAAGCATTAAAATTGTAAAATAATGATTTTACATCAAAGGAAAACGAAGAAATAGAATTAAATAGATTGTGCGTTATATGAAACTCATAGGTCGATTACTTCCTATATTGAATATTATATGTTATCGAATGTTATATCATAATTATTTATTCATTAATTATTTTTGAAATAAAAAAACTTAGCAAGTCAAGGAAACATATATCTACATTCCATGAAAAAACATGCAAGTGGCATAGTTATAAATCAAATTCTTCTTCTAATTTAAAGAGTTCGTTATGTTTGCAAATTAGAATGTTTTGTTATGAATCTTGGAATTATTGATTCTCTAAAGTTATTTATTTTCTTTTAAAGGTTGCAAACAAAATAAAATCCATAGAATACTTGATTTACTCTTCTTGGATACAATTTCATCTAAGATGTTTTAAAAATTACTGATGATGCATGTTTTTGTCTGAAGAAATATATATGATGAATTTATACCTCACAGAGTGTAAAATATTTCTCTAGTTGTATTTGCAATATGTGTTATATTTCTTATGTATATTAATATATTTTTTTCATTGAAATGACTTCATTTTTTTCTCATAATTTCTAATTTTGTAATTTATTGTTATAAATTGAAAACATATTGCTCGTTTATACATAAGTTTATGGCTATACAAAACAAAAATCTGAAAAAATAAAAAAATAAAACAAATGTAACTTAAATGCAAATAAATTAATAACAAATACTATGGCTGTGTGAGAAATGTAACAAATTTATTTTTGGAAATAAGCCATAAAAGAATAAATTACAAACATTACTTTCTTCAAAAAGAGAATTTGATGAAAATAGAATGAATAAATTCTAGACTTCCTTAAAATCTCTTTTGTGAGCTTTTAATAAAATTTTGGAAAGCAATATAAACGACAGGTATATTATATTTTCAAGAAAATCTTTAACAATAGAGACAGATGGAGCATTCTTACTTCAATGAATATAGTTAAACTTATATTGGCATTTTGCGATTTAATGGAATTGCTACACAAGCATGAATAGAAAATAAGATAAATATTTGAATTCAGCTATAGTGAGCCCTTATTTATAAACCATAAAATAGTTGCTTCGTAAAAAACATTCTAAAAGTATTATAATAATTTTTTCATTGATTTTTAGATTGAGTTGCACTTTATAAATATTTCAAATTAGGTAGTTGGAAGGTAGGTTTTATTTTCGTCAGCAACTTTTTCAAAGAATATGCTAACATTTATATCCCGAGTTTCGAAGAAATAACGTCATCTAATATATAAAAAGGAATTTTTGTTCATTCGTACCTTATGAGCGGTGGTACAGTTCAACAAGTTGCAATGAAACTTGATCAACTTATTGTCTACAATTCCGCGAAGGTTATAGGCGTACATCATTTATCATATATAAAATAATAAAATATAAAAATGAATTTTTGTTTGCTCGTATCTTATATACAACTGTATCGTTCAGCCGATTGTCCTGAAACCTGGTCCAATTATTGCTTGCACTTGCACGAAAAGTTGTATTTTAAAATTGACAAAAAGCAAACGGCACATATCATTCGGAGTTAATCGCTCATATGTCAAACAAAATAAAATTATTATGATTGATAAGAACAAACGAGAGTGTAATGAAATAAAAAATATTTAGTGCAAGCGCTGATTTGTTTCTCCTCATTATTTAATAGTCATCTAGGGAGGATGTTGTCATTCACTGTCCACAATATTTTATCTGCATCAAACTGCACTCATTATTTAGAATTTAACTCACGCATACAAAATAGAAGTATTATTTTCGATGCCGATCAAGTTGTTATATACTTTAATTGAAATTTTCCAGTGCAATTCGGAACACAAACGTATTTAGTTTATACAAACACTCATCGTATTGATTGTTTCGATAAAAAAATGTTACCAAACGTTCGGCATTTAATAGATCTACCAGCGCAGCTAGTAGAAATAAGCCAATTTGTTCTTATCAAACAAAAGAAGAACGACAACTTGGCAGTGAAGCAGATCTTTTATGAATTATAAATTCACTTACTTCAAAATCTCAAGGCAAATATGCAGCAAGAATCGAAAAACAAAGTTTATATGCTACCTGATCACGTATATCAGAATCAAACAACCAATATGCTGCATGGAGAAAGACATCTTAAAGCCATTAAGCTATGTTCGCTTCGCGCATTCCCATTATCCCTACCAAAAGGAATTTGACTTCAAACTATTATAGTTCCCTATTCGATTTGCATTGACGATGGTCATCAACAAGGCGGAAAGTCAATGACATCAAGTGTGTGGATTGAGCGAAGAAAATTCAAGTTTTATAACATTGCCGGATGTTTGTGGAATGCTTGAGAATCAGAGAGTCAAATAATTTATTTATTTAATTTTTTTACTCAAAATGGAAAAATATATTGCTTACTCTAAAGCACTTGGATAATAAAGTCAAAAAATATAATAAATATTATTTGTACTTCTCCTTTATATATCATAAAATTTTGATGAATGCATTCATTAAAGATTAGAAAATAAATATCTTTTCCTGTCATTCCTACTTAAACAAGACAGTTATTTTAAATTATAAGCGATATTTCCAAAATTATTTCTTCTGAAACAGCAATGCTCCGGGTACCAGTTGGTATCTTATAATAATTGAATGCATTGACTTTAAAAGGAAATGCATTTTTTAAAAATTTATTTATTTATTTATTGCTTAGGGGGAAATAATTTCTGAATAACCTCCCATAAGTCCGCTCCGATAAAAATGTTGAAAATAAATAAAAAATTAAATCAGTATTATGGATTATAAAAACAATGATGCTGCAATCAATCAAATTGGTAAGGCACATTCTTAATGAATCAGAAGAAATCAATTTTTTACAAAAATCAAATATTCGGTCGTATTTATTGTAAAGTGTATGTGCTTTTGCTTTTACAATGAAATTCAATAATGCAATTTTTTCTACCCTACATATAGTTACAAAATAATCGTTTAAATATAAATAGATTTGTAAAAAATAATTAATCCTCATTGCTGACTTTGAAAAATGAATAATTTTGGGAAAGAAAGAGTGCAATTTAATTTTGAAATTGAAATTTTGTACTTCGTTAATGATTATGCTTTTTTTAAACAAAATATTTAAAAAAATACATGGAAAAAATTTCTTTAATTGTATTTTACTCAGGTGTTTTTTTTTTAAATTTCCGGCTACATTTAGAGCATAAATGAATATTACAATTTTTTTAATATTTTCAAATATATCACAGTGTTTTATTATAAAATAATTCACTTGAATCTTCTATAAAGATTACTTTTGACATTCTGAAATAATTGAAGTACTTGAATATTATATGTTGCTAAAATTTCTTTTTTTTTAATCCTTCGTTATCTATTTTTTGATATCCATCCATCAGACAAGACTTTCAAAGCTCTATGTTACAGAAATAATTACAATAAGAACTATAGTGGCATTCCTTAATGAGATCTCTTATTTAATGAGCAAAGGGCAAGTAACCAAAAAATGACTCACGGATTCTGGCGGGACTTGGAAGAGGAGATACCGCTGCATCCCGGTAGGGGGCGTTCGTGATGTCCTCGAAGTTGATGATAAACATACATATCACTCCGTCTTCATTACGAATGGGAGCTGTCACCTGACTGCACAGGAATTTCGACCCTATAGCATACGAGAGAAAAACAAAATATTAATGAATGACTATTTATTTCTAATAACTATAAATCTACATTATTTTTTATGTTTATATGTTCCACATATTTCATTAAGTTGTAGCACCATCGGTAAATAAAATAAAATAATTATTATGAAAATAATAAGGCAAAATGCATATTATGTCTAATGTTATTAATACACTTCATTTCATTCCATAAGAATGAATAAACTATGACTGAAGCAAAAAAGTCATTGATATATAGGATTATTTACTACTATTGGGTTGTTCGGAAAGTAATTTCGTATTTTTTTGTCAAAATGAAAAGAAATTTTCGTTTAATGAATAAATTATTTATTAAATTATAAAATTGCCATTCTGGTCTAATACCTTTTTCCATATTTTTGGTAGTAACATGATTACACGCTCATAAAAGTTTTGGTCTTTGCTGTAAAAAAAAAACTGATCGAGGTGGTTTTTGGCCTCCTCATTTGAAGAAAAAATCTTGCAAATCAGTTCTGGTACTGATGTACTGTTAACACCTCTTCTCCACACATATTGGCTAATTTATTTCTTGCTTGAAAAGCATTTTTACCTTTTATATAGCAAAAAAGAAAAAAATGACGAAAATGCTGTTTATTGCTCTCCATATTTAAAAGGGCACCATCCAAAAACTACTGCGAAGAATCAGCTGCACTTTTTCACACTTAAGCCTTGCTATATCAGCTCTTAAAACATAAAATGATTTTGCGGTTTAAGTATGAAATTGGGTGCGAAAAATGCAATTAAATCCTTCGTCAGGAAAAAACGAAATTACTTTCCGAACGACCCAATATATTGATTAAAAATTGTAATAACTTCCTAGTAACTGAATACAATATGAATATAAGTTTCATTTGCTTATGTTATAATACCATATTCTGTTTACATCCTAATACAAGAGTGTAGACAGCTTAGCATTTGTTTATGTATGTATGCAATATTATATTCTGTAAACAACTGAGTATAATATGCAAGGAAGTTATTGTTATTTTTTGTACATGTTATAATTACCTAATTTCTACCTATAATTATACTGGTGACATAGGATAGTTTCATTATCATGTGAATACATGTATATCTTTGCTTCACTCATTATCAAAAACAAAGAAGATGTTAATACATATTCAACGACAAATCTCAATAGCATAAAGCCAGAAAATTGAAGTTAAGAAAATTTATGCATCCAGTTTTGTAATAATATATGGTTACTGAACTTCAATGGTTGGGAGATGCTGCCCAATCAGTGGTTATTGTACAAATGCAATCTGCGTGACCTGCTGCTCTGTGAGATTACATAGCGAAACTAAACTTTTTTTGCTATGTTTATATTTTTTTCATCGTTTTCATCATTCATTTAATTAAAAAAAATTCATAATTCCTGCAATTAAATACTTTAAATAAACCACAGAATTAAATTTTTGGTGGTGCATCAGTTAAGGTTACGAAAATCATCTTTTAGAAATCAAATCAAAGCATTTTTTTTTTTAATTTTTCTTTAATGTTGATGCACAATATATGCTAAGATAACATACAATAAACTCTAATGTACTAAAAGTATCTTTTTTTTCTACATTTGTCTATTATGTATTTAAATAAAACGACAATAATGTTCCTAAAACAATAATTAGATCAGTATAAAATACCCAGAATGACAAGTATTTTTTCTATTTTTTTAAATAAAGGATTTAAAATTCAGAAACATACTTATATAATTATTTTACTCATTGAAATGTATAAGAAATCGCTTTTATTACGGAAAAAAGTTTTCTATTTAAAATAGAACAAATAGAAACGGTGCAAATGTGCTATAAGAAGGGAACACCCAAAAATTATTGTAACTGAAAGAAAAAAGAGAGAAAAAATCAGCCGTTTTTTCTTAACTTGCACATTGCATGCTTTATGCAAGAGTATATTGGATGTTTTATGCAATTCCTGTCTAGACAAGAAGAAGATAATACTTCAAAATAATTTAGGTAACATTTTCTTCATGATTGATTTTTCTTCTCAAATAATTCAATAAAAATTCTTTCCAATTCTTAAAGTTCCGCAGTTTGAACGTAAACAGGATCAATTTTTCAAGATAGTGAAAATTATCTAAGAAATTAGCATCGTGTAATGAGATTCGTCGAATTAATATTCTAAAAAAGTATTAAAAGTCTCGTACAAGAAAAATATATTCTTCAGATTATAAAATTTTTTATCTCATGAATAATTTGCATGGAATGATAATGATATTTAATAATAATTGCAAAATACTTTACAGAATGAGTATTAACTATGAAGAGCAATTAAATTGTAAAATTAGCTTGAAATTGGATTCTTGCTTGACGTAGATATTTACTTGAATACTAGCACCTACGCCTTTTCCACATCTTGAGCATTAAATGATACTTTGTGAAAGCTTCGAAAATTCAGCTAAGAAGAATTTTAAATATAATTGCAAAGACAGCTTAAAAGACGACTTAGGAGTAACTTGAAAAAGATTTGATTACATGAGAGATTGTAATAAAATATTTCAAATGAAAGAATTTATCTGAAGTTAGTTTTAAGAGTGTGAATAGCGTATTGTAATCTTCAAAAGTATATTAAAAGGGAATTAATTTTATTTTTGGCATTAAATAAGAAAAACGGTGGAAGAGTAATATTGCGTTTTTAATCATTTGAAATGTAATAGATTCTTGCCTTTTATGTTATGACGCGCAATTTATTTGAATAAATCTTTAAGAGATTAATATAAGTGTATTTTAAATATATTTAATATTCAAAATCATTGTAAATATTAGTCTTCAACTGGATGTGATGGAAAATGATCTGCGAAATTGTTAACGTATAATGTATCATATTTTTATGCAAATTAGGGCATTCGTTTAACGCGGCCCAATTATTATCCTAGAAAACGTCTTCTACATCTTTTGAAATGTAACTATTTTCCTTTCATTTCGCATGCGTCGCTTAACAGAAAGGGAGTGTAGTGAATTTAATTTCACCTCCCATAAAATGGAAAAGGAAGTGGAAATTTAAAACTTGAAATAAAGCGCTTCTACAACTTAAAGTATGTAATTTCATCTGTTTCTAAAATAAAACGACCCACTAAACGGCAGAGCTCCAAGAAAAGAACTCTTAGCGAGTAAGACTAAAATGTACTAGTGTTTGCACAAGGTAATTTCAAATCCATTAAGGGTTATTTTATAGCTGTTCTGAGTTAGAGACCTATTGCATTTTTTTAAATGCTACTTATCAGAATTTTATTTATGTACATTAATAAAATCTAAAAAATAAAATAATTTGAGAATAAAATAATATTAAAAAAATAACTCATTTGGGAAAATTGTATGTTTATATTCGAAAATTTGAAATTAGAGTATCAGTTAAATGTATTTTCAATGAAACAATGGTTCTTAATTTAATATAATTTAAAATTACTACAGTTAAAAGTAATTAATCAAACCAAAGATTCTGTTTCTCCTGTCTTAACCATTTGAATAATTCGGCTGAATTTTTATTTTGTACTAGTTGGTATCTGACGCGTTGCTACCGCAGAAGAAACTATTTAAGAAACATCGTTAGAAATGTGAAATACCTATTTTTTTAATTAGGAAAGATAGAAAGAATGGTATCTTTTCTTTCAATCAATACATTCAATGAAATTGAATTATATATAAATAAGGAATATAAATAATATTTATTCTGTTTTTTTTTTAATTTTATTATTCTAATGTATTTTAGAGCAGACAATTTTTTTTTGTTTTTTCGTGTGCAGCGAAAACAAATTTGGGTGCATGACTCGAAAGCATCTAATCTACAAGTGACCAAGGAAGGGGGATACTTAGATTTTCTAGATTTAAATCAATAGTTTGGCAAAGGTTTATCGCTATCGGATTAACAGTACGGCAGCGCATTAAATGCGAACAAACAAAACTTAATTTTTATATAGTAGGTACCCGGTAGCTCGTACCCGGGGCGCGTTTCTGCCGCCGAAAAAATAATATGAAGTGCAATCAATAAATAATTTGGCAATGTTTTATTGAAATAGGATTAATGGTAAGACTATATAAAATACAAACAAACAAGTATTCATTTTTATATATTAGATTTGTGTATTCTTTTAGAATTGTAAAATTTGGTGTTCTTTTAGAATGATAATGAATGAAACAATTTCTTGCATCTCGTGATTATTCTCGCTGAATATTCGTTCAGAATTCTCAAATTTAATTTTAGAAAATGTGATTAAAACAGTTTTTAATTGATTAAACATAGAAAATATATTTATACGATTAAATCGTTATTATAGTTGAAATGGAAATTTTTGAAAAAATTAGATGGTCCAAAATTATTTACACTATAATATTTTTGGTAGTTACTGCTAAAAACGCTAATATTTAATAAAAATTTAAAATCCCCAGGTTTTTCTTGCATAAACTGTGATAAGGTTGTTACCTCTGAGAATGACTTGCATAACATTTGTGTACTATAGCAACAAAATACTAACGTTTAACTTGGATTTAGCATTCCAACAGAATCTATTATCACCTCGGCTTGTTAATTGGAGATTAATCTTTGGTAAAAAATTTAATTAAGATTCAAATTTTTTTAAATTTAATTTTAGAATAATTGTAATATCTTTATAACCATCCCTAGGTGTAAACAATAAGCTGACAAAGTTTCATCGTAATCAGTTGAAAGGTTTGGGAGAGCAAAAGAGACATACAGACAATCATTTTTATTTATATAGATACGATAACAGCATTATGCTTATTACCACCGCGCAAGTGCAAGCAATAGGTTGGCAAAGCTTTATAGCCCTCGTATAAATAGTGCGGCACAGTAGGTACTTACAAACAAAAATTACTTTTTATATATTTGATTAAAGAATATGACGCATGGTTAAGTGATCTATATTTTTATATTCGTAATATCATATTCGTTTGTTCCCCTCAAGAAACATTTCAGGAACACCATTTCAATGTTCATTCCCAACAGGAAAAAACCATGATAGAGTTCCAAAACCACTGCGACGATTTCACCAATTTTTATTTCATATGAAACATATATTCTAGCCATATTATCAATGGACACCTGACTTAATGACATTCCAAGTTTGAAAGACATTCAAAATAAATCTTTGACAGAGCAATAAATCTCAACAACTGAAGAAATTTCAGCAATGCGATTTAGCCACCTTACAAGTATAGCTTATCAATCATAATTTTCTGTGTTTCTTGTAGACGAGCTGCCTTTGGCGACCAGCTGGCTCGCCTTGAGTAATGCATTCTAAATTTTTCAATTAAATACTTACGTACTTGCTCTCTTTACAACTCATCAGCCAAATATATTTAAACTTCAAACTCCGATATTCACGTAATTCGTATTATTATAGCAACCTTACTATTATTTGCTCATTGTACTATATATATCACTGATTTGTAACCAGCTATTATGGAATTATGTGGAAAATATCGTCTAATATTTATCCCATAACATTGCGCTACGTTTTCAACACCTGCTGAATATCACACTTTCCCCGGGTTAATTTGCAATAAGAGTTAATTTAATCATTCCATTTGAGTTTTGTCAAAGTAACTACAAACACTGGTACTCTTAACGTGCTCTTGCTGTTTAAATTCTACTTTCATTTTGTGATAAATTAATTGTTGGAAAATACAGTTACAGCATCTTTTTTAATTCATCAAAAATAAAAACTTAATTTATAGGTTAAAACGTTGTTATCAATGAAAAAAAAAGTAATTTTTAAGAGGATTTAAAAAACAATTTTGTGCTGTAATATTTTCGGAAATTATCACAGAAAAATTCCAAATGTTAATTTTTAGACAATTAAAGTTAAAAAAAAAAAAACTCCATCAAGGTATACTTTCTCATCCTCCAAAGTAAATATGTAAATACCAAATGCGGTAGCTCTAGATCTTACGGTCTGATGTTCAGTGTCCTAACACACACGCGCCCGCATACTTTCATATGCGCAGACACAAATTCATTTAATTATCAGCCTTGGAGAAACTTTGGGCATTGATTGGTCTAAAATTGATATCTTCTTTAAGACAGTGGGCGAAAAGATCTAAAGGAACACGTTTTCATAATAATATTCTTTTATTTTTATAAATCAACCAATTTTAATGATTGATTTAGAAGATTGAATGAGGAAGCAACTTTTCTTTAAAATATTAATAAAAATATGTAGAAAATATGGCTCACAGAGCAAACTATGAAGGAGTCTGAAACTCATTATTCATTAACTCATTATGCATTGTTTGACAAAAGCTGCATAAAATATAATTTACTTCATTTAGACCAAGCTAACAGTACTAAACAATATGTATGCATATTACTAATATTTCACAAATTGCCCATTGGTTCGGAATTTAAATGCATATCCTGTATATATTCAATTTGGTTTAGCATAAAGATTTATTGAATTAATGATTTAGATTTTGCAAATGATTATAGAAATCTTTGCTTCGCATTTATTTTTTTAGAAACTATTACAATTTATATTTATTTTATTTTATCCAGTCACGGGCTGAAAGTTACATTTTTCTAGATTTAATTTGCAATAATAGTTGATTTTAAAAAAAATTTGAACTTCCGTGAATATGATGGCACCACCTGATAAAACCTAAGCTTTTTCCTCTTGACGTGCTCGTGCAGATAAAATTTTATTGTTTTGTCCGAAATATATTGTTGAAAAATATGATTAAAATATTTATTAAAAATTTTTTAAAAAAATAGGAGCTTAAGTTAAACATTAAAACGCTGATAAAATTAGAAAGCTAATTCTTTAATCTTTAATTTGATGTAAAAATCATCTTTGTGCGATAAATTTTTCGGAAGTTATAGAGGAAAACGTCGGAATTTCACTTAATTTTTAATTAATTCTAATTCTAATTAAAAATTCAAAAAAAAGGGCTCCCAGGTGCCCATTTCCTACCTCCAAGGTATATATGCACCTAATTTGGAAGCTGTAGGTACAACGGTCTGGCCTGTAGAGCACCAACACACACACACATTGAGCTTTATTATAAGTATAGATGTTTTATTTAAAAATAGTTTTCTTGTTGTGATACCGTATTTTCCCAAAATTAATTAATAAGGTTAATTATATACCCTTAACATATTGGGCTGATTGAACACATCGGCATAGGGGTTTAATATTGTGATGGATTTCTGATATTGCTTCCTTATTCAGTAAAATTCTTAGTAATGAAGATATTTTTGCTGATATTGTAATGGTAATAGGTAGCAAAAAGATAAAATTATTTTTCCAGAACTTATAACAATTCCTGACTTTACAAAGATTACCTTTCAAATCTTTGATTGCGCATTTTAAAAATTAAAATTAACAAATTTAAATGAACTATATGAGTTTATAAATCTGCATGGGTCAGGGGAAATTATTATATAATTTTACAATCTTAAAATCCTGATATATTAAATCTTTGTATTTAATTTATTATTTTTTTATTAATTCCAAATTTTGTCACTCAGAGTGTGTAATATATATATTAGTTCTGCAGGGAGGTTTTATTTTTAGATTCTGTATTGTTTTAATACTATTTTTTTTCCCAAGGGACATGATTTTAAGAATTGCACATGTGTAAATTAAAAGAAACTTATAATCCAATTCAAAATAACAAAATGTTATTAAAAAATGCTTTCAGCAATAACTAAATATGCATAATAGGGTTATTCATATGCCAATGATTTTTCTGTGGAATTTGTAGAAGATCACATATAGATGTTTCTTTGCATAACGATCATCAATGAATGACATGAAAACCTAGTTAACGTTAGTATCGACAGGGATGTACTACATAAAATTTAGCAAAAATTGCCTAATAGTATTGATACATATGTTATAAATCAAAAGGAATGAATACTAAAAGCCTTTGAGGAATACATAAAAGTATTGTTTTAAAAAAATATGCGTTTTTCAGATGAATACAGCAATTAATTGTAGCACAATAAAGCTTCGAAATCAGAGCACCAATTTTTCAATCACCTTGCATTTGTTTTTACATTTGGCAAAAGATATTATTGCTTATCATATTTTTGAAACTACATTTGCAAAAGACATTGTTGCACATAAAATGCATTTATGCTTTATTTGGATGGTTAATTCTTTGTATTCTCTCAGATACTATTCAAAACAGTGTATTATTTTCATACATTATTCCTTTAGTTTTTAATTTTGATTCTTAAAAATATTTACATACGCGTAACAAGATGTTGATTTTTTTTGAGGAATTTAAATTCAAAACAGATATATGTATATTAATTTACAGAACAAAAAACAATCTCTTGTATTAAGTGAATAATTATGCATCGAATTAGTTTATTCAGAGCAAAAGATTTTTTATTATAGTCAAGTATGCAATCAATATAAACTCATCTCCCAGCAATGAATTAATATAATTTTTTATAGTCCTGAATTTGTCTTGAAAAAATTAAGCCAATATAAATTAAAGGAGAAGGGATAGCTTTTGTTTTTATTAGCGATGTACAAAAATAAACATAATTAATTCATACTAATGAAAAGCATCCACAAAATACCGTAACTAATCAAATATTTATTGTTTTGGATTATTTTACCAACTTTTCTAAGCTTTATAAATGTAATAAAATCTAACATTAATTAAATATGTATTTAATTTTTATAAAATTGCAATTATTGTCTCATTTTTTATAACTACAATAAACCAAAAGAAAAATTTTGTAGTTTTTAACCTATAAGATTGAAATTGTATAAAATTACAAGGAAATAAAAATGTCTAAGAATCTTGACTCAAAAATCTAGTATGGAAAGACTGTTACTTTATAACATTACCAGAAAATAGAACATTTTTGATAACTTCAAAGCATCTCAATCCAGAAATTAAATCCATTCCATTTACGATTAACCATTTGATTCCTTTTTCACTATTCGATTTTACTAGAAATAATTCTTAACATAAAAAAAAATTAAATATCAAAATTAACCAACCGATTTTTATTTTATTTCGTTAAAAGAATTTATTAGTTAAAATTTATATTTAATCATTTTTATTGGAAAGCCTTTTTCTTACTCAAAATAAATGAAGGTATTAAATTCAATGAAGGAATTTTATGTACTTAAATTCAGAATTAAATACCTCAGTTAAAACTCAAGAGAAAAAAAAAATTAAAAATTAGTGAATTGTTTTTAGTATAGTTGTTCGCAATTTCGCATTTTTTTTTCACCAGATAATAACCAAACAACATTAACCGATTAAAGAGAACAAAACAACACTTTTGTTCGAAAAGGTATGTTTATAATTGAAATTTAAATGATGTTATTTTGAAAGATAATAATTTTCTAAGTTATTCAATCAAAACTTCGACCAGTATTTTTAAGGCAATATTTTATTCTACTGCCTCACAAATGATGTTTATTTACTTCACCTTTTTTGTTATAGCTTTTCTTTGACTCAAATATTCCATCAGGTTCAGTTTTGATAGATCTCAAAAATGTCATTGAGCCTTTTGAATAGTAATAATAGTTTGAGATCTTTGAAGCAGCTCTTGGATTCATTGTCATAGTTAATTAAAAAAACTACAATAAATAGAATCTAGATGTAAAATAATGAACATTTCATTTTACAATGCACAAATGCGTTTATTCAAACAAACACGAACTTCAGCATTTCTTCGGAAACATTTACATACATTCGTATTTATCCTCCGTATTCAGAAAAGTCATAATGTTAAAGTTACTGATATACTTTTCTTTTTTCACATAATTACTATTCTACTCAACGCATTAGGATTCATTTTTTACTCAATAATAGAGAGATACTAACTCAGAAAATAATCTTTTTTCTTTCCGCCATTTTGGAATTACGGTTGCAATTTTCTTTATTAACTTGAGGCTGCATCTTTCTGATACGGCATTTACATCTAATTTAGTTTATTAGTTTCTGGTATTTTATGAAATAGATTCAATGTTGCAATATATTAGGAATAGAATTGAACACTCAAGAGTAGCAATTTTTTAGTTCTACGGCTTATCGTCGTGTTAATTTGACGATACTGCTGGTTTCCCTTTAATCCTTTATGCAAATTTTGGCCCAATATTAGATTCATAATGAACAAAAGAGCAGAAGTCTATTAACTTTTTATAGCATCTAAGAATATTTTACCTAAAACCTGAGAAAATATAGATGCTGAAGTTTCTGAATCATCTGGACTATTAATTCCCATTTTGTTTTACAAATTTTTCAACATCTATCTAACTAAAAGCCAATAAATATCTTTCAAATTGTACTAAATCAGATTCTAACTAATACTTAATGAATTTATATAAAAAATCAAGTATTGAGTAAATAAAGAAATAACTTAAATGCTAAAATAATGCATTTTCATTTAATAGCTTGAAAGCTAAATTATTCGACTTTCATATGAAAATTACAGGATTTATTTATTCAAAAAAAATGAAATTGGTGATTTAAGTCTCAAAAGTGAAAGAAAATTATTTTAAACGAGAACTTTAAGTTTTAACTTTGAATTCTAAAGAGTTAAAAAAAAAGCTATATTTAAATTCGCCGCAGATTTTCTTGGTTTAAATGTCTTCAAACGCTGAAATAAATTTTTGAATCAGTCTTATATAACTCTACTCTTCAATGCACATTTAAAGTCAACGTTCTGGAAATAAGATTTTTCCTTAATTTTCAAAGATAAATCGCTAAATTCTAATTATTTTAAATGCATGAATTTAGTACAAAACAGCATGAAATTGAAACTATAGAAATGTTGATAAATTCTTAAAATCATCTAATTCAGCTCAACAAATTTGCAGCGAAATAAGCCATATAAATACTTCCGTTAACATAACTTCATGAATAACTAAGTTACAACATATTAACTACTAGGGCCACTAAAAGTTGAGACTACTAAAGCGAACAATTGCGAGTAACATTAAGAGGAAAAGCTCGCTAACGTTCCAGTAACTAAGTACAGATGAAATTTATTTGCACATCGCCTTAGAAGCACTTTTATTCCTTTTTTAACTCTTTTCGCCAGTGGTAAATGGCATTTCGAACCTCCGAAGTCCGCGTGCTCAAAAATAGCTCAGGTATACCTGGAAACGAGACACGAGCAAACCTAAACCTATCAATGGTAAAAGAAGCAATATTATGGCATATTTTCGGAAGGAAATTCTTCAACGGTCATTACTGTGGGCCAAAACTATTTCCACCTTCACTTATTTTGCCGTCTCTGGAACTTTCATATGACTTTCTCCTCGCTTTGCTAGTCATTTTTCTTCTTCCCTGCCAAAGAACCGTCACTCTTTTTTTTTTTATTATTTCTTTATCTCTGCCCTTAAAATAAATCAATATTGGTTGCTTAAGGTGTGAATATTTCCGAACATCTTTCCGCTCTTCAGTTCAATTCCATCATGACCAAGATTCAGAATCGTCTGTAGAATGTAAGCCGTGAGAAATTGATTTCATTCGTAAGAAAAATGAAAAATAGCATTCTTTTACAGAGAGCACGCAATATCGCTTAGGGCTACCTTTTTACGTTATAACATCGGTTCAACTTCGTTATTTCGGATTTTTTTTGGTTGATTTTTATCGGACCGCAATGTATTATTTATTCTGAAAATAATGGGGAAACAAACATATTTCAACATTGAAAGAAACAGGCAAATGCCAATTCAATGCAAATGATCACGTAATTTCATTCGTACAAGTAGTAGATGAATACGATTTATAAGGAAAATTTTGTGACAAAAATGACGAAGTATTTGCATCAAAATGATTTTGTAATAATGTATAGAAAATTCATTGCTTCGTTTTAAAGCATTTATAAAATAATAATATAATAATAAAGAAGCTTAAATCAATCAACTTTGAAGTCTTCCTTCAGTAATTTCGGAAAGTATTACTACACAAAAAATAATTTTAATATTATTTAAAATCTAAAATAAATTTAAAAGCTAAATCTCTCTAATAAATATTAATTTTTAAACAAACAAATTAAGCTTCTATTTTTAAGCATTTAAAAATATTTGTAATCATATTTTCCAATAATTATTTCGTATGAGAAAAATGAAATTTCATCTTCGCTAGCATGTTATGCATTTACGAAAGAAAATTAAATTATTATCAATAAAAAATTATTGAAAGTAATATTATTATTAAAATTTAATAATGTTATCATTTACATTGATAAAATTATTAGATTTTTATTAATTTCAGTGTGTTACTATCACATTGACAAATTCTAAAATTTAAAAAACTATGTTAATAAATATAAAATTCATTCGATGAAGAAATATGACTTTTTAACCGCATATATAGATTCAATCAAAATTTTAAAACCCTATGAAAAGGAAATTTACCAATTTGAATAAAAGTTAAATGCATACAACAAAATATCAACAATTATCCAAATAAAATCAGATACCAAGGTTTAAACAATTAAGAAGATTCTTATCATATTTTGAACCAAATCTGTCAAGACGTTGATAGTATATATGTCAGTACTTTTGCTTGTAAATGTTATAAATTAAGAACATAATGATTAAAATAATTTAATAATTATATGATTTTGTAATTACAATTGAAATTATACATAATATTTGAATTCAATTGATCGAAGAAAAAGGGTCAAAAATGCAAATTTGATTTTCAGGACTTGTGTATTAACTACATGTCTGAGATTAATCACTAAAAAATAAGATTCAGTGAAGATATTAGAAACACATCAAAGATGCTAAAATATTGTTTATTAATATCATACAATTTATTCACAGCCCTACTCCAAATTCAGAACTTTATGCAAGGGAGGGATATGTTACATTTATTAGAAAGTGTTGAGAATATAGCTCCAGATGGCTTAATGTAATAGTACGTTTTAATCAATAAACAATATAAAACTCTAGCGAGCATTCTTTCTTCAACATTCTCTCATTGTCTTTTGAGCTTAGTAACATTGAATAATAAAGAGAATAAACTATACAGTTCAGAAGCTTCTAACCATTTTGTAAATTTGATATATATCCAACGTTTTTATATCAAACCCAAATGCTGAGGCATGAAGATATCATTTGGTTATTTTGATCTACCGTATTCACAGGTATTAAGACACACCAACAGCTTTGTTCAATTCGAAATGTGTCTATATCTGTAATTTTGATATAAAGGTCAGAAGATACCATAAATCCCATATAAATAAGAGATATTTGCAGGCAGTTTTAGCAAAGGCTCCATAAATAAGTAAGACAATAGACAGCCAATGATTTTACAGGTATTGCACATAACAAGAAAGATATTTTACAGTTTTTGTGTAAAGACCGTATCTTAAATTTCATTTTTCCATCCTGTTCAGATTTCGACATATTCGGGTGATCTAAAGCGTGAAACTATATCAAAAAGTCAAGGTCAAATTTTGTTATGAAAATTTTCTTAGTATTTTTATGTACTAGAATGTAAAAAGCCGAATAAATTAGATAAAATAATTTTATAATATTTATAACTATTTGATGCAAAAGTATTTTTACGTTGCAATAATAGATAAGTAAATAAATTAAACAAATCCACAAATGAAATTTTTATTTCCACAACGAATGGCATATTCTCAAAGTCAAGTATTAAAAGTTATGTGTTTCTCGTTGGGTGTCTGATTTCACTTTCATCATCATCATGCACAGATGACACTACAAAATTTTTTACAAACTGCAGCACATCTTATGTCAATACGAGAATAGCCCTAACTCATCTGAAATCGTCATGTAACTGCTTTTTTATATCCCGGTTGTCATCATCTCTTCACCTCTTTTTTTCTATTTTTTGCTTCAATACTTCAACTTTGAGGAGAAGATAATAATACACTGGCTAAATATAGCTTGAGAGTATATACTGATTAAGGAAATTCTGACAACGGTTTTAGTTTCATAATGAAGAAAGATAAAAGGATAAGGCGTTGATGTTTCTTCCACATTTAGGCCTCTAATATTTAATTGAGTAGAAAGTACTGCTGATAAAAAGTAGAAGAAATTGCTGAAGGATTTTACTTTTCCCGATAGAAAATACATAAAGAGAATTGCTGTAAGCAACAAAACATTTAACCACAAGATATTGAATCAATACAATCTCCCTGAGTCTGGAAGCAAAAAGCATTTCGGAAATATGCATATTGGTCAACCCGTTCATATATATATATATATATATATATATATATATATATATATATATATATTGCTTTATCGTGTGCTATTACTTGTACCGATAATGGGTCAACTAGCCTATAAAAACTTGCCTACATGTCTCTTTATACGTATATATCTGAGCGTGCTAAATAAAAATTATAAATGGCAGTGGTCTTCTCAAAACTTTCTCGCATACTCTCTAATGAACTTGTTATGCCACAAAATGACTTACACGTCATTGGCCTTCAAAAGTTACGAAATATTGACTTTTGGCATTATTTTAATATTTTTACTAAATCATTCGTGGCGTGTCAGATGGCGATTAATCTCTGGCATGCATTAATAGTATCCAAAAATTGAATTTCACTTACAGTCAAATTTTCATTTCTCGATTGAAAGAAAGTAATACAAAACTGCACTTCCACAAATAAACATGCCAGATTTATTATATTCAATTAATTGCATTTTTGAAATATCGCGTTTATATATTTCTAAAAGTACAGACCTATTAATCGTTAATTCCTTGTAGGAATTGACCATCTATTCATAACCATGGTTAAATCCTTATTTGACTCAACATTTGATAGACTTCTACAATATAGATGCTAAATTTGTGTACCTTATTTTATTATCTAGCTCACATCATTTTGTAATTATTGTGTTAACGTATCTGTGAACAGCCGGATTATATTTAAACTTTTCTCCTGAACATATTTTACAAAAAATTTAATAGAATTAGTCAAATTTTATGTAAAGACCGTATACCAAATTCCAACTGTCTAGCTTAAATCTTTTTGGAGTTATTTTTGCCGCAGTGATACAGACGGATAGTTGGGCATTTTCCAAAAAAGCATTTTTCGATCTCAGAGTTTTCTAAAACGTGGATATACGGAAAAATCTGGAATTCGAATTTTTTGTTGATTACTATACTTTCTCTATTCTACGTATACGAGAACTTAATACCAATATGCAATATGAAGAAAATTTAGTACATAGTATTGACATTAAAATTGTAGATTCATTTATATTTTTTACTTAGATTCTACAATGACCTTCTGGTCGTAGATCTATTAAATAAGAAAAAGCAAGAGGAGCGAAATGCATACCAGATTTTTTTTTTGACAAAATAATACGAAATGTAATACAAAATTTTCCATATTGTGTCTGCATACAGAAAATTCGAAGAAAAACATTTCATTTTTATTGCTAGTATGAAAATTATTATATCGTACATTAATGAGAAATAAAATAAGCTGCACTGATTTATAGCTAAATTTTTTCTACCAAAAGAAACCAAACGTTTCCAAATTATGCAATGAAAATTACTAACTTTGATGCATTTTAAATTAATTTCCTTTCAACATCTGCATCATGCATTGAAGGGGCCTTAATGCATTTCCTCTGAACCACAACACTCACCATGTCAGCACGTGAATAGTTTCAAAGCTTTGAACTTATCTAAAATCGTCACGTAATTGCCCTTTCATGTAAGCCTTACCTCAATCATCTTCATCCCCTCAATTTCTTTTTTTTATACTTCTACCCTAACACTTGGTTTTAGGAAGGGAAGATGATAACGCTGGGGCTAAATATAGCTTGTAAGCGTATATTGGTCAACGGAATTCTGACAGCAATTTCAGTACCATCATGCAGAATGATAAAAGGAAAAGAATTTTTCCTCTTTTGGGACGTTAATATTTCATCAGTTAAATGGGAGGTTCTGATCACATGTAGAACAAATTTCAGCAAGATTCTGTGTCTCTGAATACATTAAAGGCGATGTGCAAAAAATAAAAGATTTTAAAATATTTCCAAATTGTACATTTTAGTGAAGTCAATCTAAGAGATGGCAAGGTTACCTGATTCATATAACTGTGAATCCTATCAAACATCAAAATTATGTAATTTTAACCTGAAGTTTAGTAATATTTTCCATCTGAGAAATACTCAATAGTGAATACTTTTAGGTTTTATTGATTGAAATGTTTTCTTATTTTTCACTTCGTATTTTCTTTGATAATATTATTCTTGTTCTTACATTAGAACTTTAGTTAACGAGCGCATTTTTTCCTGTTTCTTAAATTTTGTTCAATTTATGTTTGACTTTTTCTATTAATAATATTAAAGAGTATTAGTAATATTAGACACAATCTTATAAAAATTATACTGAGCTGTTTTTTGAATACTTTCTTCTTTTATTAATTTCAATGAGTTCAAATCAGACACGAAGCCTATATTTTCAAGAAATAAGAAGTGGTGTACAGAGATAAGCTTGAAAAGAACTTGCATAAAAGAATACAGTAAGCAATCTGAAAAAGTATTAGTATTAAGTATTTAAGTGTTTTCATTTCAAGGTTTTAATATCTAAGAATAATTAAGAATAATCTTGGAATTCTTTCAATGTTGCTTTCTTCTTTCTTGTTTTGAATTGCTGGCAAAATCTGCTTAACAAAACAATTTATAGGCTGATGTAATTAGTGTAAAATATGAATGAAGCATCATAACACAGGAAAAGTAATACCTGCCATTTGCCCCGCTGGGGAATGGAGTATCTCATAATTGAGGATGAGAAGCTTCCGGTATGGAAGTTGGTTCTCGCTACTCTTGTCGATACTCAAAAATGTAAGAGGAGCGACACAAAAAGATGTGGTTCCCCCCATCGTTGCAGGGATTGATTATGCAACCATAGTTCCTGCAAGAGTGCCCATTGCTGTGGTCTGGAGATTCACGTTTTTCGGTGTTACTTTAGGTGTGTCGGAGTTTCCATTTTGTGTTTACATCTGTCATTTAGTTAGATATTTAAATGTATATGTAATTCATGGTATTATGATTTTAATTTATTGCTTACATGCTGCAACCAAAACTTTATGTTAAAATTTTTCAAGGCAAACATTGTTGAGCATGGGTTAGTACTAGCAGTTTTATTATCACGTGGCTTATCTGTGTTTCATATCTATTATCGAAATAATCCACATTTTTGTCTCATTAGATGATCCATTATGTACTATAACTAATAGACAGGAAAGATGGGAACCCTTTTATTACATAGATAATTCAAATTCCAAGACATAAATTATGACAATGAAAGTGTTAAAATAGCAAGCAATTAATTATTTTAAAAATTAAATCATAAGCTAAGTGCAATGTATTAATTTGAAACATAACTAAAGAAATGCATTTTAAATATTAGAAGACAATAAATATTCTGAAAGGAAATTAAAGAAGTCAGATAGATTATGTTAGTTTCATATAAAAAATATGTAAATTATTGATTTCAGTTATCTCAATTATACATTCATCACTCTGTAATTCAGATGAAAATTTTATTTGTCATATAGTCAAATACCATATTTATTATTTAGTAGTCATAAAATATATATAAATTGCTATATATTGCATCAATTACCGTTTAAATTAATGGTGGATATAAAACTATAAATGTTGAAAATAAATGCATTTCATTAATAAGGTAGAAACATTCTACTTTCAGAGGGGAAAAAATGCAGTACTTCTATAAAATACGGTTAATGCCATATAACTGTTCATAAGATTTACCCACATATTAATACTGAATATGACTGAAAGAAGCGGTTAAAAGTTGAAATAAAAGCTCAATTAAATCATCTCTGAAATCAATAACAATCTTATTAAATAAATATCTTCTGATTAAAATATCGAATAAACGGATTGAATTTTTTTAGAATTAACTAAAATGCGATGAATTTAAAAGATTATGTTTCAATTGCTTTAATTTATTCGAGGATAAAATGCAGGTTTCTAAAAGCCTAGACTGAAATAAAAATCGACAAATGTGTGCATCTTATATTTCTCTCAGTATTCGATGAAAACAGTTAAACTTCCTTCATTTCTGTCGACAAAAAAAGGGTAAAATACTACAGTAAAAACATTCTAGATTTCAAATATACTGATAACAATTTCTGATAGGTTGAGAAAATAAGTTCGGGTATCGTAAGTTAAAAGAAAAAAAAAATTGAATTCAAACCTATCTACACTGAACTTATTTATTCTTCCTTTTACAAATTCTTTTTTGGAGGTGCCAGGTACTGAAACACTATAGTCTCACAAGAGGCATTAAGGTACTAATGCTTTATTATCCCGTCAGGAGTTTAGTTGAAAAACTATTGTGACGGAAAATTTTAATTATTGTAAGAAGCTGAAGAAGTGTTTCTGTATGATCAAAATATGGAAAATGAGTTCTGTATGTACAGTTATAACAAATAAAGCAGAAAATATTTTATCATGAGAAGTACAGCTTAGAATATAGTCGACTTATTTATTGAAATGCAAATGACTCTCTTATACTATTTCATCAAGTAATGCAGTGGAATTACATTTTCAACCATTAAAAATTGTCGATAGTGTATAGATATACTATATACCCTATCATGAATTTACACCATGGTTTAAATGGATCACATTATGTCTACGATTATAAAAGAAATAACTTACTGTAACCATAACATAGAACAAGTTAATGAATGTGTCAAATCTTCATAATGCGAATTTCTCTCGGAGTTTGAATTTAATAATACATTAGTCAACGTAGACGTATAATTTACCACATTTAGGCAGAAAATTATAGTGCTAAATTTTAAAACACGTTAATACCAAGAAGTCATAAGTAGCTTCTAATTATCTGGCTCAAAAGTTTACTAATTTTCCATTTACGAAATTGTGTTATATGGCGCGTTTAACATGATGCAATCGATCACGAAAGGGAACACACCCAGAAAAATTGCTTATTCATCATCCGTTGAGTGCCCGACCCCTTGCATAACTACTGTAAAGTGTCAAAGTATCAAAAGTATTATACGAGAAACTTTAGTGCCGTGACACAATTTTAATAGAATGCTACAGATTTGATTAGTCGTTCATGAGTAGAAATTTGCAAAGTTGAGTGTTCTTCACTTTGACTTAATTTATCGCTGTTCTTTCTAAGCTTGGAAATTCTCTATTATGCCATGTTAGGAAAGGAAATGAGAGAAACAAAATAAGAACTTCTTTTAGAGGTGAAAATCTTCAACTGCTATTCCAGAGGATTAAACAATTATACGTTTAAAAGAACATGAGCTAATGGAAGATAATGGATCTTTATTCATTCCTCTCAGTGATCAGGCTGCACTATGGAATTTTCACTGGATTTCGTCTTAGAATAACACAAATGAGAAGAGGTTCCTGGAGAAGTAACCTACCATCTCCTCTACCAAAATTAAAACATTTTTTTCTCAGGTGATTCTTAGGATATTATAGTCTCTTCGATTAACAAAAGATATAACACTTTTCTTAGCTCAAATTTTGTCCAGATACTTTTCACGAAGTAACATTAAACTTTCCTACTTCCCCTTAAAAGAGAGATAAAAAAACATGGAAAATACTAATAACATGTATCAATTTATTTATATAACAGGATTCAATGATTATAAAAAATTCCTGGTAAAGTGATGATTCTATCCATTTTGGGAAAAGGGCTCAATTTATAAGTTTGATGCATACAGGATCATCCAATTTTTGAAAGTTTTTCAAATGTCTTGGATTCCAGTGTCTTACTTTTTTTATTTTGGATAAAATACTTCATGTACCTTTTTTATATTTTAAAGGGTATCGTCTTAAAGCATTTTAAATGTGAGTTGGTCTCCGATTAGGATCTAAATTCTGACTTGCAGATGGATAGATGGATGAGTGTATGAATGAGTTCCACTGCCCCCTAAAAAGGGTTTTGCTGTGTGTGTTCGAGAAAAGTCGTCCTTTCACCTTAACGGTGCTCGTTAACAACGAAAGGTGCACACCTCTGCCTTGATTCAAAAGAGCTTCGCTCATTCGGGCTTGGTATGACCAAGTGGCATTAGACCCACCACCCACCCACCAAGATAACTTTCCATCCATCATTTTTGATAGTTTTAAACTTTTGCATTGTTAAGTAAGGTTTAAAGATTTACTTTATTCGTAGTATAGCTAAGATCTATGGAGCTCAATCCATAAAGCTTGCGCTATAAAAATCCAAGCAATCCATTGATGTTTTCACTTTCAAAAATTATGGTGATTATAACTTTGAAGACAATGTTGTAGAACAATACAACGAAAATTTCTAAACAGAATAAAACCATCAAACATAGTTCCGTGAAATAAATATATGCAAGTGCAAAACTAGAAAAATCATCCTGCAAATCCAGATGCCTTAATGATAATTATTTTTCATACTTTTTTTAATATGAAATAAAGATTGCAAAGTTTAGGTCTAACGTTCAATTGATAATCATGTATTATTTGAATAATTCTCTTACATACAAAACGGACAAACATTTTTACGTATTGGTAACTTCAAAAATCCACTCACAAACAAAAGAATTCAAATTGCAATTGTGCCAAAAATCAATCAATCAAGGATTAATGTTTGTAATAGTTAGAAAGCTATAAATCTAATACTATAATACGAGGAATGGTTGCCAAGTCGAAATTCGCCCCAGAATTAATAAACTCTGGTAAACTTAGGGGTCTGGGGTTTTTGGCCACGAGGAGTCGATTGGCGCTGGTTTTGAAGCGCTACGGTCGAGCAGTTCGGAGTTACAGATAGGATATTTTCAAACTTTATTAGTTCGCCATAATGGCTACTTAAATTTTCAAGTGGTAACGTGCTGCCATCTATAGCCAATATGGCGAACTCATAAAGTTTTATGTTTATGCTGTTATAGGTTTATAATATGTTTCTTATGTATGTATATATGTTTGGTTTTTCTAAATAAATTTGTCAAAAATATTGAACTTCAACACACTTCAATCTTTACCTTTACTTTACCTTTGTATAGAACAGTTCCCTTTCCAAACTCTAACTTTGTTTAGAGTAGTTTACAATGGTGCACTTTAACCGGTTATCTTTTCACCAATGGTTTCACAAATTTTCTTATGGCATGTATTGTTTTGATAAATCACAATTGAAAATTTAAATCTTCGAGTTAGCTTCGATACCTGTTTTCTCCGAGCGGAGCTCGGTCACCCGCTGGTGAATATATTAATTCACAATTCCATTACTCATCTTCAATGTTATTCTTCGAAGTAATAAGCATAACGAATAAAAGATTTTAATAAACAATATTTTAAAATTCTATTTAAAAAATAGCTGTTTTAAATTTAAACAATGATTGATTTTTTCAAGAATGATGTATAATTATTTGGTTTCGAGATAGCAAAAATTGATAAAATTATGTAAATATGTCTCAAGATTTCAGAAAAAGTACTGAAGATGGAATTTCGAAGTTAATCTTTACGTTTTTTTTTACCTAAAACTTCCATATGTAAGAGAAACATTAAATGCTATCAAACATTTGTGAAATCATTCAAATGTATATAGGAAAAGGTAAAAATGACAGCAATCAAATATGGATCGATAAGTAATTTGGTTAATGGAATACACTGACATGATCTAATAGTCACATGTCAAAAATGAAAGTACATATCATTTGATTGAACGTTTCCTTAATGCTATGTTAGAAAAACGATGTTAACGATGCTTAACAGATTCCAAAATGTAATTATTAAGCATTATTGAAAAGTACCAAATAGATTATTTCATCTTTTATAATTTAATTCAAATATTTTTATATTTTTAACTTTAACCTCTTACAATTATTAGGAAAATGAGTGCAGATAACCAAAAATTCTTATGTAAGCGGTTAATACCGCTGGCTGCAGCTGAGGTGTTTTAACTCAATTTCATTGTTCGTATTTTGTGAGATGGTCTTCTTCTGTTCATAATAAAAATATAGTAAGAAAGAGGTAATCAAATTACATAGATTAAATTAGAAACAAGAGTCATAGCAAAGCAGATAAAAAATTTCGTATTCTAAGTTGGCTTTGGAAAAATTCTTGGAGTAATCAAGCACAACGGAATACATAATGCTTTGGGAGAAATCCATACAGGTGGTTTTACAATTAAACAGACTAAACAGTTAATAAGGATGATTTATTCCAAACATAAGCATGAAATATAAGTGACAACACATAAACGAAATGTACACAAAGCAGCAGTTGCAAATATCAGCAGCTCATAATACTCTTTACAAAGCAATATCAGCAGCACAAAGCGTTCAAAGCTCTAGGGGAAGTTTCTAAAACGAGACTTCTTTCGATTCGGTTGTTTAACATTTGTGCACCGGTGCCTTTATAGCTTGCATGACTTGACATCGAATATTATGGAAAAAACTAAGGACATGAATTTTAACATAAATATCAATAAAATTCTTTAAAATTCACGAGTCGTCATTTTGACGCCAAGATCAGACATTGTTTGCGAAGCATCCATTCATTCATTTCTTTATAAAAAACATAATTCCATCATTCGATTCCACAATTTTGGGGATCAGGTCCCTCATTGTATGGAATGTGGAGTGACCGATTCTGTAGCACGTATTCTCACTCAGTGTTCTAATTTTACTTCAGATCGTTTAACTTCCTTTTATTCGGCTGTTTTAAATTTACAAGGCCTAGTGGGTGAGAAACCTCACTCAAAAGTGTTTCACTTTTTAAAAGTAATTGGTATGTTTCATAGCATTTAACATTTGAGATTTATTTTTATTCTTGTGCCAAATCATTTTAAATCATAGATCTTCTCAACTTTTGACACTTTTACAATGCATACTTTTTTCATTTACAAATTTTATAATGGAATTATTTAAAATTCCTTGTGGATGTCGCAGCTTGTTCTAAATTGGACTTTGTGCTGATAAAACACAGTATACCAACCCATACTAACACAATTCCATATTCTAAGACTATCGTGGTAATGACACTAAAAAGTATATCTAAATTTCAAACTATTTACTATAATAAAATTAAAATTTTTAAAGCAATAAGAATATAAATAAATGTAATGTTTGAGGATTTTTTTAAAAATATTTCATTTTAATTTTCTACAGTTTCTATCATCATTAACTTTTATTTAGAAAGAAATTTAATTGAAACCATGACTTTGTTAATGATATATGAATAGAGACATTATGTTGTTTAAAAAATAGCATCACTTTTAATGGCAGGGGCATCTGGTTAAAATTTTTTTAGCAAGCATACCTTAATATCGTTTAGAGCTAGTTTTCGGTTCCAAAAGGGGGGGGATTAATTATAACTCTTTCTTGATCGATTATACATAGACGGTTTTCTACCAGATGGCATATACTCGTCTACAGCAAGAGGTCAGGATATTTTAAAAAGTTATTCACCAAATTTTTGGAATGTCTTAATCGTTTTGAAATTTTCTAGAAGACAAATCTCAATTTTTGTAACTTAGAATTTTACAAACTTATTTTTCATTCAACATTTTGCCTCTCCCTATAGCTGAAAAAATAATATTACGATTATATATTTTTTAAAATTGCACAGAAACAGAAATAACTTTAATAAGTAAAGGTTTGTTTGAAAATAAGAAAAATAATATAGCACAGTATAAAAACGAACGAAGTATTTTTTTATCAAAAAAAAATAATGCAAATAGTGTTGTCAAAACATATGGTGAGCATAACAACATCGTTTGCTATAATAAAATAGACACTTGTAGTTTAATTTTTAATTAAAATCGTTTAATTTTATTATTGAGTCCTAATAAACTAAAACCATTTGAAGCAGCTATTTATATCACATATTAATTGATTCAATATAAAAACTAAATTTAGAATAATGTAAAAAACTGAATGGCCCTATTTTTGTTTCCAAGTTTCAATCTGAATAAATATTTGAAAAGAATTATTAAAATAAAAAAAATTAAAAAATATTAAACTTCTATTATAAAATTGTTTTGCCATATATTTAACTGACAAAGAAAATATTGTCGAAATTATGCCTGCCTGTCTTTATGTAAGCTCGATGAGGAAAAAAAGTTTTAAATTAGACAGGTAAAATCTGGTGCATATACTTCAACTTAAATTTATAGATTTTGACCAAATTTTGAACGAAATCCATTTAGAGAAAATCAGGTTAATGGAACAATTACTAACACCATAATTATAAAACTTCAAGAGTCAGATAAAATCAGATTTGATTTTCAGATTTTGATCTAAAATTTAGATCCATATCAAATTTTAAACTAATTCTGAAAGAGAATTTATCCTTCGCCTATTTGTACTTTCAGAAGCATATAAAAGAGGTGACTTAAATGTATGTTGTTGTTGTTGTTGTTACTAACAACAATTGTCATAGACTACTCGAGTTTGTGCAGTAATTCTGAGGATAAATGCCCCTGAGCACCCTAGGACAGAAGTTTGACGTCCGGCTCATACAAAGATGACACTCACACATTTGCTTGCACACATTTTTACAGAGGGTCTCTTTCACACACTTCACAGAGATAACACATAGTAATGCTCAATCATACCTGAACCTGAAGTCGAATCCGGATACGCAAATCACGGGGAAGACGCGCAACTCCCAGGCCAAGACGTCAGCTACATGTTTGTGTTAAGCATATGCCAGCAATCAGTGCCACTAATCCCATGCTAATAGAAATTTCTTAATATCATTCAACAATAGTATGAGGTTCATAAAACACAATTCCACTTATAAGTAAATATATGAAAAATTTTCAGGTTGAACACTACCGCAGTTTATTCAGAATAATTTCAATGGAAATGATTGACATCAATACCGTTGTTATTCAGTATGGCATTAATCCATGACTTCCATACTGTTGCTATTCAGACATTGTTCGGAAAGATAAATTCACAAAACATTAGTTTATTTGTAAAAACTTACTTAAATGTTTCCTATCTATTTATTTCAGAAGCAACAGATTGTCAAAATTGTTGTCCCGTTTTATATATAAAGATTTAAGTTCTTCTCTAGCTTTTAACATTTACAACCACTAAACCTGATGTTAATTTATTTGCACTTTGTATCCATTTAACAACTAATCCATTCTCAATTTGAACTTCAGATCACTGAATGTTCACGTTTTATTTTAATTGCGTATAAACGTCAAACGAAGATTTAGTTATACTTAATGCGTTTGAGCGCAGGAAATGAACGGGATTTAAAGAATTTTCATGGAAAATCTGTATCTGCTTAGCATTTTCAAGGCTTTTCATTACAATAGTTTAGTTCCAGTGAATTGAATTAGTATTTGTTCAAGGAATGGCAATAAGCTGATTAAAAATAATCGGATAATTTCAGAAAATTTTCTAGACTGTAGAAAGAGTTTTGTATTACTAATTTCTATTATGTAGATCTATATCGAATTTTGAAACAAATTCATTAAGGAATTGAATGACTAGCGGTTTGCGCATTTTCATATAAATAAATACGATTACTAAAAAAGCAATGACTCTCGTAAAAGAAATTTGGTATGGGATTTTGTTGCTCAAATTGTTAATTCTGGGCCTAATTTTAATTTCTATTGGTTAAAAATAGGGTGCTGAAAATGCACATTCAGTTTCTTTCATTAAACTATGAAGCAAAAAAAGGTTCATGAGGGAACTTTGAAAATAAAGAGTATTTACATCAATTTATCACCTTACATAGTGCTCACGAGTTTTAGAATGAGGAAAGAAGGAATTCAGGGATGCAGCTCCTGCTGGTTTTTCATAACGTTTTTTGTGCCAGTTATTTAAAATTTCCTAAATTTTCTATTTATTTATTTAGATAATTCGAGAGTATTTTTATTGTGTATAAATCAGATCAGGTGGAAGAGGAACTCAGCTCAAATTCTGCACATTTAATTATTTTTTTTTTACGTTTTCTTCACAATATATGATGGAGTTCAACAATATATAGATGGAATGAATGAAAATATTTTTAAAAATTGACAAGTAATATTTACCTGGCCAAAGACAACAATAGTTTGCCACTCTGAGAAATTTTGAAAGAACATATCTCAGAAAAATCGATCAACTGCAAACCACAAATGACAATCAACTTAAGTAGGAAAGTAACTTCAGCAAAGATTTTGAAAGAATCTATAGCTAGACTGTTTTTACAACAGTAAACAGTTTCTGGAAGATAATCGGTGCAAGTCGAGCCGCCAATGACTTCTTCTTGTTCAATACTTTAGTAAATGGGTTTAATACTCGGAACATAACACTCCATGTACCTCATGATCAATAACTACAAATATTACTGGGGAAAACTTTTTTCTTCAGACGTCTAAAGGTATCACTATCTCTATATTGTTACAAGATATCGGAATTTGTTATTTATGACAAATTTAAAATTTTCCTGGTGATTCATAATAACATACCTAAAAACATTTAAAGAATATTCGAATAGGTCGATTTAGTAGGATATTGGCAAAGACTTCAATTTTAAGCATAAGGGCCATAAGGATGCCTGCATAATCTAAGAAGTGCCATTTTATTTTAAATTTATAGACAAATGATAGCTATCTTTCAGACTCTTGTAGGTTTCTCGGCTAAGAATCTGTTTTCATTCCATGAATCTGACCAATACAAGATTTGATGCTAAATTTTATTTTTAGTCACGAAATAAGTCGCCAAATTTCTTTATATAAGTCGTTGTATTTTTTTTAGAGAAAGGCTACATTTATACACGCACGAATATAAAGATGAACCAAAGATCATCCTTTTGATGGATTTCATTCATACATACCAACACTTTAGCTGATAAAATTATATACCAAATTATATCCATTCTTATCTTTGTCAGTTTTGCATTAATCATGATAAATTGTATTCACATAGACTGAGAAATAAATTTTGTGCAGTTGGATTTCATCCTAAACATAAACAGAAACCACACGTTTTAGTGAAAAGACTCCACGCCAAGTTTCATTCCTCCAGGTTAATCACTTTTCAGTTGTTCACAGCAGATTTACAGACATAATTCCAAAAATATTTTTTAAATCAATTTAAATTTGAAGATTCTTTATTAATGTACTCTTTAATCATCTTTATACATTATCAAATAAGAATAATTTCAGATGTTTGAAACATTGAACAAATTTATTAAAAAAAAGGCTATCTGTTTAAATGGCTTCAGATGATTTAATTCCTTTAACTTGTAAGTAGAATGCAAAAAAGAACATAACGCAGAGATAACACACACACATATTAATGCATATATTTCCAGATCCATTGTATGATTCGATACATTTTTTATTGTTTTAAGTTTTTACTGTCCATCTTTATTATAAAAATACAATTGCTTGTATTATATAGTAGTATCATATGGAGTACCATATATCATCCTAATATATTTAAAAAAATTAACTGTTTTATACAGTAACGTCATTTAAATTTAATGCAAGGTAATACTTCTCTCGCATTAAATTTCAGCTTGGAATACAACACCCAATTTACAGCACTAATCCCATTACGGGGCTCAGATTTTTATATTAACGTATAACCATTAATTCAATTTTAATATTTCCTCCACCGAGAAGATTTAATTAAACAAATATTGAAAGAGGAAGAAAAAAAATGGAGCCTAACTTAACATTGATATTCGGAACCAAAAATATGCTGCCACTAAAGTAATTGTTCTTTAATGGCTAATATTAGTTGGTACGTGGCCTCCCAAAAGTACATCTATGTTGCTTAGCAACGTCAATTTAAGATGATAATGGGTACTTCAAGTCAGCCTTTTGCTCATTAAGAACATAGAAAAAAAAATACATTAATGTATTTTTTTTCCAAGCTTTGCATCGTAATTCAATACAGAGCTGTATTAGTTTATTGCGTTAATGGTGTCTCCTAAATAGTTACGTGGAATTTTATGAGAAAAATATTCCTGTCGAAGCGCACCTGATTTACGTATAATACGTGCATTTTATTTTCCCTTGACTCGATTTCCTGCAGGAAAAGAAACTTCATAGCTTCCTTTCAGGTTTTTCATGCCCAAGTCGTTCAGATGTTTACTTCCGTACTAGCATGCTAACCAATTCGATTAGCTGAAAGATTTCATAATACATATACTATGAAAAGAGCGCTTTTTTTAACGTATTTCGGATGAGATGGTTTGAGTAACTAATATTATGTATGCCATACAGCAGTTATATTATTATTAATAATAATAATGGAAGTAAAAAGGATTTTCAATACATGTTTCCCTTTATGCTCTAAAAAATAGACAATTTTTAACGAAGATGTAGCAAACAAAAATTTTGAAAATATGAGATTCTCATATTTGAATTTTCATTTTAAGAAGAATAAAATTATCTTATTTTCGAAATGAAAATTCAATTAGAATTTTATCTACATTATTTAATCAATAATATTCTTTAAGAGTTAGTTTACTTCCATACTATTATGCTAATAACTTCGAAAAGCTGAAAATTTTTATATTATATGTATTATGAAACTAGAGCTTTCTTTAAGCACATTTCAAAAGATATGGTCTGCGTCACTAACATTACCTTTGTTATACAATAATTTAAAAAATAATGATAATAATGGAAAAATTTGGGAATACAGGGTTTCATTGTTATTGCAAGAAATGGAGAACCAGTAGTATTAAAAAAATTAATTCAATGTCTACATAGGTCAACAAGAAATTTTTTATTTTAGTTATTTTTTATTAAATAATTATCAAAAAATAATTAAATTTAATTAAGGAATTTATATTTGAAAAAAACTGTATTAACCCTTTCAGGGGCGGTGACATACTCCATATGTCACCTTTTTACAATTTTTTTAAAACTAGGAAATCGCGTTGAAATAACTACATAAAATTTCCTAACGTTTTTTAAGTCTTTATCTTGCCAATAGACGGCAGCACGAGTCCTAGAAAGTATTCTGTTTCCACACAAAAAATTAAAGATGGAAGCATGTTTTCATATGATGTAATTTATCTTCATTTAATTCCGATAAACTTTATTTTCGAATTCAAAAAGCTCATTTTTTTGCGTCATTCATGTTAAAAAGCGTCATGAATCCCTAAAACTGCTTTCACTTCATAAAAATACCTTCTAATTACGAGTTGAATTAGGTGACATACTGGGTATGTCACCGCGCGTCTAGGGTATTGCATGGGCAAGACCGTATTTGTTTATTTGCGCAAAGATCAAAGATATAATTATATACATTATTACTAAATATTATATACATTAAGATTCATTGTATATATTTATCTATATCTATATAAAATATATATTGTGTGCTAATAATATTATAATATTAAGCAATTTCTGATATAAAAAAGAAGAAATAAATATATTTATTACATCTATTATTATTTATTGTATATATATTTCTTTATAATTCAATGCATCTCTATATTTCAATATATATACATGCTAATAGAGTAAATTTATAAAAAAATTGGTTCCGTAAAAAATTGTGTATATTTTTTAATGTATATTACTTTACATTTTTTTCTGTATATTTTTAATGTATATTACTTTGCATTTTTTTCTGTATATCTTTATAATAATATTTATTCTATTTTTCTCAATATATTCTATAAATATTAATTTCAATAAAATTATATATATCCTGTCATAATTTCTCATTCATATATATTTACTTTTATGTATATATATAAAAGAAAAATCCATATTTCAATAGTAAAAATAATTTAAAAAACATGGATCTTGGGCAAAATCAGAAAAAATTATTATATGTATGTATAACCTCAATTTATTTTATATTTAAAATGTTTTAAAATGTGTTTTGAATCGTAATATTGTATAGGTGCATATTTGTGAATTCGCTCCAAAACATGTTCTAGATGCGCGGTGACATACCCAGTATGTCACCTACCCCCCAGCCCCCTAAGGACCTTAATTTTTTTAAACTGTAAATTACATGTCAGTAATAGGATATAATCAGATTTAAATAATTGTTTCGAAAAAAAAATCATTTTTGGCATAGTGCCCCTGAAAGGGTTAACATCGAGTGTCATACACTACAAGTTTTATATATTACATATCAAAATTTTCAGCTCGGCGACCATTTGGAAATTTGGCGACGAATTTAGCAGCTCTATTTAAACTAGTTAAATTTAATTAATGAATTAATATTGGAAAAAAATGTATTGAAATCGCCCTATCCACTACAAGTAAAAAATATATTTGAACGTAAGTGAATGAATAAAAAGTAACTGGCATTATGTATCTTATATAATAGTTATCATAATAGCAATAATAGAAATAAAAAAAATTCTGAGAATGCATGCTTTTATCGTTGCTCTAAGAAATTGTTTAGTTTAGTTATATTAACGTCCAGTTTTGAAGCAACTCTAAAACTATTTGGGGAGGGAACACGTAATTTGGAGCCGCTGTCAGATGATGAGGCCGACACCTGAGCTGGCAACTCCCTCTTTACATCGCATCATACAATATCAGAGGGAGGATGTTTGGTCCAGACGTATTTAACACTACACTATGGTTCTTCGGTGAAATCGGATATCAAAATTAAAGCTCTTCAGCTCACTAGTCGAGATTTTACCCCCAGGCCACTGCGGCCCTGTCTAAGAAATAGAAAATAATGTTTTGATGGAAATGTAGCAAACGGAAATTTTGAAACTACGAGACTAATGGATAGGATAGGATAGGATATGGTAATTTTCTGGCGCAAGATCCTTTTCTAGGATATGCTGCGCCGAAAAAACGAGTCATTTATTGAGTGTTCCTATTTAATACCATAAAATTCGTTGTAGAAAATTTGTAAAACAGTAAGTAAAATATGAATAAATTTAAATTTCACTAAAAACTCCAATTTTCTTTAAAAACGGGAATAAATTCTTGTGAGGTTTTTCCCCTAGAAGGAAAGACAAGTTAAAATCAGAGGTGTTAAAAAAGCTTACACGGTCTCTATAAAAAACAGAACATTCAATTAAAACATGGCGTATAGTTAGTGGAACATTGCATGAGCCACAGACAGGCGGAGATTCTCCAAATAGTAAGTATCTGTGTGTCATACGTGAATGGCCGATACGCAGTCTAGTCAGAATGACATCAAATTTTCGATTGAAAGATGAAGTCCAAGGAGTAATGTATGGTTTTACATCGTGGAGTTTATTATTTACTTCTTGATTCCAGTCATTTTGCAAAGTCCTTAGCATCCACTTACGTAGTGCACTTTTGATATCGGTATAATGAAGAGGCATAGGACGATACATATTAGCAACGAGACTAATGGAAAAGGAAATTTTATAATGAAAACATAAATAAAAATTTTATCGATATTTGTTGATTTTTTTTAATTAATAATATTCATTAAAAGTTCGTTTTCGTAAATTTCTCATAATGTTTATTAAAAACCGAATTTCCCCACAGTTTTATTTTCATTCCATTTTATTTTCGTATACATTCTTTCATTAATGCTCTAAAAATAGAAAATAATATCTTATCGAAAATATAGTAAGTGAAATGTTTGAAATATAAAACAGGTGGGAAATGAAATTTCAAATTGAAACAATTCATTTACAATTTTATTCACATTTGTTAGATGCTTTTAGTTATTGCAATTCATTAAAAGTTTTTTATCGTAAATTTTAATGCTGGATTTCCTTGTGCCTTTATGATTTTGTTTAGATTTCAGTTTTTTTCTATACCAAATATATAACATTTAATAACACTTTTTAGTAACGCTGATATTTCTATAATGTAAAATATTTTATTGCGTTCTATATTTTGGTATCATATAACATTTATTATTCGGAATTAAAATCTTAGTTTAAATGTAACCGATTAATGGATAGTTATTTTTAATATTAAAACATTACATGAGCATAGAGAAATCAACATTGTACAAAGATCAGAATTCATTATCACATAGTTTAAAAAATAGATATCAAAATTTTATTTCGACTCGGAAAGAGTAAGAAGAAAAAAAAGTTAAATTAAATTTTAATTATTTTTAACATACAAGATTAAAGTCATATTACTGCCCTCCGACCCACCCGAAGGCACTCGGATAAACCTCGCAAAACTGAATGATCGGACTGCCACAGCAACAGCACTGGCAGGAACTGTGGCTAAGTTCAAATGGTGGTCACTGGCCACAGTACAACCCTCTCTGTAGCGAGTACATCCCGTCATCGACGGGAGGCTCAGGGCCTCCACCTATTATTGTACCAACCGAGTTGGCGAGATGCAACCACCATTCCAGAAGCATCTCATCCTCATTTCGTGGTAACCCCCCTGGAGGTGCATACAAGAGGAAATATACTTATTAAACAATTTATTATACAAGTGCAATTGAATTTGAAAAATATTTTGATTGACTTATGCTTCTCGAAAAATTCAGGTCATTCCAATGTTCAATGAATCAAATATACAATGCTAATTAAAAAGAAAGAAAAAAATGAAAAGTGTTTTTTTAAATTTAAATAATAGCTGATAGAGACATATACAATATATCACTAAACGAAAAGAAATAAGTTTTTTTTTTAATTCGGATCATTCTGGTTAAAAAAAAAAAACCTTATTTATATTGAGAAACAAAAAATAGTATCACCTCTGGAAAATTTGTTTTCTATGGTGTTAAAAGCTGCTTTATGTTTTATATAAAAAAAGGATTACTTTTTTGCAGTTTAACCTTCATTCTATTGTAAGTTCAACAAAATAGGCACATAATCTTAAACACATTTACAGTTAGCACAACAAATTCAATAGAAAATCGAGTTCTAACTAGAGAGGTACATAAGAAAGAGCATGTATGCATCACCTATAACCACTACACTTTCAAGATATAATTAAAAGAATTGCTACAGTAGAAACTCAATAACCAGAAACTAATTACTTCATCGATGACAATACATGAACTTCTTTTTCAATGACTGTCATATAACAAATGCAAGTCATGTTGAATGGATGAAATAAAATTTCGAGCTTTTCTGTATCCAGTAATACATTAATTATAGCTCATTAGCAAAGAACAAAAAACTTTATTCTAATATTTCTTTCCAAGTTATTCTATATATTAACTCGATCTAATATATAATGTAAGCTACCGCAAAAAATCAAGGGTTGTTGTGTATCGTAATCAGAGTTAAACTTTGGACATCTTCAAATGGACTAAGACTCAATTTTTTTTTCATATTTTACACTTTCAAATCAAATAATAAAGGCTAATTTTTTCATTTAATTTTATTATGGGCACCAAAATTTAAATAAACATAATGTATGCGATTATGTTAAGATGGTTTTGAATTACAAAGAAGATTGTCTGCTCAGTTGCGAAATTTACCAAACATATGATGCCGATACGATTATTCTCAACCGGATATCGTATACACGCAATTGAAATGTTATCTATCTACTTATCGTATTCATGCAACGGATGGTCTTTTCATAAATGTATTTTGTTCAAAATTTGATAGAAATGTACAATTTTAGTACAAAGACATCAAAACAATACCATCCGTTAGTTGAATTATCTTATTCATTAACAGATATAACTCCAAAAAATGCGTTTTCATATTCGGCAGGTCTAAAACTAATAAGAGTCGTCAAAATTTTAAGATTTAAAGTTTGGCATTCGCAATTCCTCAGATTTTTATACTTCGTATACCAGACGGTAAAAAAAAGTTCTTTTTTACATTACATTGGAGCTTTAAAATCTTTGATTTACTAAATAAGTTTTCAATTCTAAAAATATGTATACAGTAGAATTAAAGTATTAGTAACTAGAAATTAAAAATTAATTTAAAGTTATTGGTTTAGTGTTATTAAAAATAAATAAAGAATATTTTTTTTTTAATTTATTAGTATCACTTAATATAAAAGCCGGACAAACAATTTTTTTTTGAAAAATATTCTAAGAAGTTTTTAATGGAATTCTAATTTTTAGTATTTTTTTTTCTTTCATAAGAAAATTATTTCGCAGGGTATTAATTATTTTAGAAGGATTAATTTGCTTAATTTTTGAAAGAATTCTGAAAATTCTTTTAGTTGATATTCCTTTCCTAAAAACCATTCGAAATGTAATTAAAAATGAGCAAACAAATAGTAATGGTTAATTTTTTTAATTGTTTCCGGATTTCGTGGGGGAAATTGATTTTAATATCGAAATATAATTAGCTTTCATGAACTGAGAAGCAATTTCTCAAATCATAGCTATTTAAGTTCAGATAATCTTATAAAAAATGAGATTTCAATTATCTTTCGAAATTTTCTTACGAGAAATAAAGAATAATGTTCCCTTATAGGATTTACATAAGATAATGCATGAATAAAAAATTGCAACAAAAAAATTCAAGTACTATGTGAATTAATGAGAAAGACGTTTTTTTATACATTTCATGTCATTTTTTTTGTTGTTGTTGAACAAAAAATATTAATTTTAATCGACAATGGAATAAGCCTCTTAAATCAAACAGTATTATTTCGTCCTTTACTCGAATTTTAGAAATACTGAAAACTTTTTTTGTTAGAAGGATAAGAGCTTAGATATTTTATCTTACATAACATTCAGTTCACCTACTCACAGTCAAAAATTTTAAATCCAAGAAAATCTGTGCTCTGTGAAGTCATTAAATACCAAAAGGTTTTCATTTCTGTTTTTTTATCTAATACTATAATGCGAGGAATGGTTGCCAAGTCGAAAATCGCCCCAGAATTAATAAACTCCGGTAAACTTGGGGGTCTGGGGTTTTTGGCCACGAGAAATCGATTGGCGCCGGTTTTAAAGCGCTACGGTCGAGCAATTCGGAGTTACAGATAGGATATTTTCAAACTTTATTAGTTCGCCATAATGGCTACTTAAATTTTCAAGCGGTAACGTGCTGCCATCTATAGCCAATATGGCGAACTAATAAAGTTTTATGTTTATGCTGTTATAGGTTTATAATATGTTTCTTATGTATGTATATATGTTTGGTTTTTCTAAATAAATTTGTCAAAAATATTGAACTTCAACACACTTCAATCTTTACCTTTACTTTACCTTTGTATAGAATAGTTCCCTTTCCAAACTCTAACTTTGTTTACAATAGTTAACAATGGTGCACTTTAACCGGTTATCTTTTCACCAATGGTTTCACAAATTTTCTTATGGCATGTATTGTTTTGATAAATCACAATTGAAAATTTAAATCTTCGAGTTAGCTTCGATACCTGTTTTCTCTGAGCGGAGATCGGTCACCCGCTGGTATTTCTAAAATGTTATCAATCGGCTAATCTCTTGTTTAACTTTTTAAGTTAATATTACGACTTTTTTAATCTTTATTTTCTCTTGCAGAAAGAGTAAAATTAGAAAATATTGCAATCGGTCGAAAAAAAATTAATTTAAAAATTTGTAAACAATGTTATAGACTTCCGTGACTTAATTTTTTTTATATATCTAAAAGGATAAAGTATTATCCTTTTATTATCAAGTCCGAAATATGTACAAAGATAGAGTATTTCATTTGTTTAATATTTAATAGCCAGTTTTGGGTATATTTTCCCGATTTATACCATCTTACATGAGGAATCACGTTTGTCAGTCTGTTTGAGAATACAATGAATTAAATGCGAGTGAAGAAATTTGGAATCTGTAGATTACTTTTTGAGCTAATATTATTTATGTAGAGAATTCTATTTATGGGCCTAATTACATGTGAACACGGTTACTTAAAAGTGCAATAATCTAGTTGAATGTAGTGAACATTAGGAAAAATTTGGCATTTGGCAATGTGTTTTGATTACGTAAATGTAAATTACTTACATTAAATTTCAGGTATAATAGATCAAAAGAAAAAAACTCCAAATGCATTTTTTGTTTCATTCATTGTCAGATAAAACTAAACAGGATGTCATTTTATAGAAATATACTAGAAAATTGAAGGACAAATATTCTTGCTTATTAGAAATATGTCTTCACATTTGTGAGTATAATAACTCAAAAATATAGGGACTTAGAGAGAAAAAACCTTCTCTGTCGTTTCTTTCTTCCATTTTCCTTGTGGAATTTATAGAATTTTAAATGAAGTTTGTTCAAGAGAACTTTGTATCTCTAGATACCAATAAGATCTGCAAGAATTGTTACATTTTACAATATTAATTTACTTTTTGAAATTATTGGATAAATCTATTTTTTTCTCGTATCCGAAGTGTCAGCGAAAGTATTGAAATGATCGAAAGTTTTTAATTCGATATTTTGACGAAACTCCACATTTTCATTGGCGGATTTTGACAATATGAGTCAACTTGTGCTGATATATTTCGAACCTAGTCCTTGATGAACTCTGTTGATGGTAAGAAACTAATATAAACTGAACGTATTTGAGCTTTCAACATTATCTTCATGTTCATTCTTTATCGTTTAATAATTTGAAGGTAATACTTATACTTTATTGAATCCCTCTATAGCTTTTATTTCTCCGCATTTGTATAGAAAACGCAAAAAATTTCAAGAGACGTTTTTTTTTTCTTTCAAAATATAAATTCTATAAGAAATTCAGAAAAAAATAATATTCTAAATTTATTTTAATTTAATTTCGGTACTTTTGGTATTTCAGTCTTGATTAGAGAAAAGTTGACTGGATTGAAAGTTAGGAACATAATACAGACTATTTCGGAAATTTATTGCTCAAGTGATTGATATTACCAATGATTGGCATTTTATTTGGAAGCTACACAACTTTTTATGTATTTTACTTTTCTTTATCCTCGCTTAATTTTAGTTATTTTTAAAATTTTATTTTTATCTTTTTACTATTATTCTCTCATGGTGCCTCAGAAAACCCTCATCATCGGTAGAAAGTCTGTGGTACAAAAGAGTCCTTAATAATACTTCTTCCAAAAGTAGAATCATAAACATGATTAGATTCCTAATTGATCAGGGAGAGCTGCTTCAATTAAACTAACTCTACCATTTAACATAGCTCGTACCTTATCCATAGCTTGTTTTTCATCCGCCTCTCAAGTAACTAATATTTGTAATCCTTTTTTGCATTCATACTGTATATTACTATGCTCATTCATCCAGTTTCTTGTACTCAAGATCATCATTCTAGCATTTATCACCACTTGTTATGTTGTATTTTCATGTATTTTGTCATTTATCTGTATCTTTCAAATTCATTGTTGTGTACTTTTTTTGTTAATAAAGTCCACCTACATCTATACCAAACCGGAAAGGGGCCACATGAGCTCTAGAAGCGGAGGTGTGGTGTTAAATGTTGAATCTTTTTAGTATTACTGTCAAGTTTACCAAGTTTATCATGAGTGATTTTCTCGAACTTGTCTTCTAAGTCCTCTAATAAAAGTATTATCCTCTAACTTTTCATAAAATTGTGGATCTGTGTTAACGTCGCGAATGCTTTTATATTGTATTCACAAACATTAGTAGAGAATCTTTGGCCTTATTCTATCGTTTTCCATTTTAAAAAATCCAGATCTGTTTGAGTTTTTTTAAAATTAATCTCTAATAGGCGATTCATACCTGAGTATAAGAACACCAAATATTAATTTGGGCTCTTCTTTATAGATTGCTTAAAAAAGAAAAATAATGTAGAAGCACAATTGTAATTACAAGATAATATATTAAATTTTATTTAATTAAGTACTGAGACAGAGTGATTTGACAAACATCCACAAATTTAATGTAAAGGCATATAACAAATTTCACCTACCTAATTCAAAGTGTTTTTGAGTTATTGTTATTACAGATAGGCAAACAGAGAAACGCACTAACAGACAAATATAGCAGTAAAAACTATTTATCTGGAATTGGAAATATTAGGAATGCTTATGTTTTACGAATTCATGGAGGCCTTATGTGTAGAAATTCATCAAAACCTTGAGTTTGAAAGTTTCGACAATTTTAATGTTTTCTCTATATTTTGAATTCGAGACAATATAAATGATGGGAATGCGAAATTTTAACCATTTTTTTCTTTGATAACAATTGCTTTCACTTAGTTGGTCATATTAATTGCGATATAATATTAAGAACAAATTACGATATCTTTAGCAAGCATGCAACACAATTTACGCCATGTGCGCCAATGAAATTTCTAAATTTATTGAGCGGGTAGAAGCTTGTGGGAAAGTCTTGAATAATCAAACGAATTAGATCCAGGAGAGATATACCAGATGGTTCAATAACAGCAATTTCAGCTATCTTGGCAAATGTTTATTATAATTCCTTTTAACGCATTTTATTCATTAATATTTAATATCATTCATAAAGTAGAATAAAGTAGATGTAATTAGAGGAGTTCTTAATCTTGTTTTTGAAAATACCATCTGGCAAAAAATAATCTTCATGAAAATATACTTCGTTGGAAAATTTAATATATTTGTAATGAATCATAATTTGAAAATGTAAATATGTTCTTTGGAAAATATATGCGTACAATAGGATAAAATTGAATTTCAAATAATATTAATCAATTTATGATTTACTAGCAGTAGTGGATTTGAATTTGATGATAGTTGAACACTAAATGCAGAATCTACTGACTAAAAAGGCAAAAATTGGGGACATGTTCTTCCTTTAATGCTGTACTAAAGTTGAAAAAGGAAGGTTCTGGTTTAATAGTGTCATCCTTGTTTATGTAGAATTCCAAAGAAAATAGGCCATCTGAAATAAGTATCATTGTGTTTCAAATCGAACTATTAATAACTAATAATTAAGTTATTAGAGTTAAGCAGGTAAGCATGTAATAATGGTTAAGTAAATAAAGTCTTACTTTACTTAAAGTAATACTTTTGTATATCATACTATTTAAATGAAACATTATGCGGAATGAATTTAAAAAAAGCTCTTTTAAAATATTTTGCAAGACAGACAACTATACCTAAATCTATTAAATTTGGCTCTCATTTGTTTCGCAGATACTAATTACATGCTCTCTAAAAGATTGAAGAATTTTTAGAAGGCATTAAAATAGGAAAATTTAACAAATTAAAATTAAAATTTGTCTAATTAAAAATATAAAAAAATTATTTTTTTTTCATTTCAAAATTTTAATTTGATATTTAAATATTTATTTAAATGGTGAAACTATTCTTAAGACATTTTATGCCTTGTTATCACAAAAAAGCCGTTTTTCTTCCCAACAGCTTTAGTTATGAGTCATTGGACTATTGGCTAGATACGCTAGTCTCAAGATTAGTTTTAAGTTAGATGACCCAATGAAATATCTAAGGCACATCTCACCAATACCAATAGTGGGATTGTCCAACGACAGAAACGTTAATTTGTTCATAAGAATTTTGCCTCTCATTATTAATTTTAAATTATAACATGTGTTTACTTCTACCAATGAGCGCCTTCTGCCCTGACTTGGCACCCAGTAGGGGTTGACTCACTGTTATTATTATGAGTGCAAAAGAATACAAGAATGGCGCCTAATATCTTTCTTTTTCCTCTCGCAAGAAGTACGGGCCATAATAGGAGTTATTGTAACTCAGCTCCATCACAAGTGGTGTACTCTGACAGAGGCAAGAACCCACTTATTGATGTAGAGACTCCGTTTCCTTTCATCTATTCATGTTGCCACCTAAGACGCATAAATAAGTATGCCATTGAATTATCGATATTTTATTTTTTAAGAGCATTATAGAATTTATTTCCTCTTTTAATGCAATATAAATTTTCACTAAACAACATTACAATTTTGCACATATTTTAATAAAATTTGATTGCATATGACTATACTGTATTTGGTTATACATGTAATTATATCATTTGTTAAGGTGGGCTGCATTTTGTTTCTGTCAAGAAACGCCAAGCAACCTTGCATTTGGTTTGAGCACACTAAGTTTAGATTAAAAATAAACAAATGCTTTGAAAAAAAGTTGTTGGATTCATTTCCATATGCTAATACAAAATGTCGTCAACGTCTATCACCAACACAATGAATGAAAGAAGGAGAAAACTTCATCTTCGAATATAACTTCAAGAAAATATTTGAATACTTCAAATGGAAAAAATAAATGTCGTAAAGAAAACAACTTTAATAACGAATAATAAAATGTGAAGAAAAATCTGGTTCATATGACTAACCACACTCTTTTTTTCTTCGAATGATAATTTTGTTCCACTCGTCGGAATAAAAATATAAACTACCAAATATGAGTTTAAGTTTCGGATTTTTTTTCATACAGTGTATACTTACAATATTGAATCAAGGATATTGATAAGGAAAGGAAAGAAAATTCTAGGAAGGAAGCACATTTTTTAAACCTGAGGGCTTGGAAAAACATTTTCTCCAATTGTTATCGTATATATTGCTTTCAAGAATGAAATAAGTCTATAGGATTGTTGTTATTATTGCTGAGGATGATAAGTTTGGAGAAAATTTCTTACAAACACTCATTTTAATTTTCAGACTGTAAAAATCAATCGAAAGAGGCTATCAAAATTGAAGATATCTGGAAATGGATTTTTATTTCGGCCTGTGAAATCAATTCATTTTGGAATTTCTTATTGACATATGTGTCGGTAAAACTCCTTGTTAAAAAAGAATGATAGTGAAATAAAATAAATTTGCATCAAGGAATCATTTCAGTTGAATGCAACAAATGAACTAAAATACATAATCCAAAGAATCGGTTCAAAATACAGTTTTTTTTTTATTTAAATTTTTTCTCTTATTTCAGGAAAGTACAAAAATTCTTATTGCAGAATTTTATTAAAAGACGAATTTTCTAGAAGTCATATTCTCAGAAACAGATGAAACAGGAATAAGAGAAGAATTTGGAAAGCTCCAACTGAAAAAAGTTTAAAATACTTGGATTTAGCTAATTGAAGAACAAACGGTCAAATTTTATTTTTAAAAAATCAACAATCAGAGATTGTTTAACATAGGTTTTGGAACAATTTTCAAATTAAAAATACTTTATTCGTATAGAATTTAAAAAAACTATAATACTGTTCACAATTCTAGCTTTGATTTCATATTTAATATTTATCATAATAATAATCATATTTAACATTGCATACATACTGTATCAAAAATACGCAAAAGGATGTTATAACAAGAGTTTCCTTTCTGAATCATTTTGAGAATCAAAGCATTTTTTGTATTTTCATTGTAAATACTATTTTTATATTAATTAAACATGGACTGATTACATTTTATCAGTTTCTTTTTTCTTTCTCTACTTTTTTTAATATATTATACATCCCATCGAGGGGGGGGGACCTCAGTATGGGAATGGGAAGCTAACCATTTGATGGTTGGTGGGCACCACACTTGTGGTATTTAGTGGCTTCCACAGCACACCCTATCGATGAAGGAATGAACCTTCTATGGGAATGATTGTACCGCGACGGGTGATAGAAATAATTTTTCCTGGCCATGGTAAGGTAGTAACTTTAAAGCTTTACACAGTATAATAAACCTTCTATTTCGAATGTATAAAAACTATAGATTTTTTTATTATACTAAATACCTGCACCTAATACTCCACGAAGGGAATTGTCAAAGGTTGAGATCCATTGATTGACAAATAGGTTTCTTCGGAGAAGTCCAAATAGGGAAATTTAATCTTATTTGTTATCATTATATCCCACAGATGCACGAAATGTATTACTTGGCAACTTATATTGCAATAAAATTACTTAGGGAATGAAATATGCACTTAGGAATTTTTGTTTCACTTTTTTAATATGATTTCAAAACGTGAATACTATTCTTAATACGATTTAATACAAGCAAATGTTAGAAAATAATACTGAAAACAACAAAAAAGTGTTCTTCGTCCTTTTCGAGAATGCTTTGATCAAACGTTTCCCATCTTTCTAAAACTTCACCGGCACATACGCAGTTACAGTTCCCAATTACCTTCCTGATCTTGCAAAGCTTTCCAGGAAATAAACGATGTCACACTTTTCATTTCAGGAAACATATGTCAGCAATGACAGCACATATTACGTTCTGCTGTTCGCACGTTGCTAAAGTCAGTTGTGACCATATTAACGTATATTTCAACTACTTTGAGCTTCTTGGATAATTCCATCACATTTCGTTTTGTAAATCATAGTTTTTATTTACATATATATAAGGGAATAGTAATTCCAATACTGAGAAGCCAAAATAAAGCTTTTTTTCCGTTCCACTATAATTAAGAGTTGATAGAGAAATTAAAAAAAAACTCGATCAAAGACAAAGTTGACAAAGATCTTCTTAACAAAGCCTCTTTAATTACCTCATTATCTTTCGAAATCATATAATCAAAAACGGTCAACACCAGAAAATTTAGTTTGTCTGAACTGTTGGGTTTTTAAAAATTTTATTTAGAATTTTAGAATGAATTCAACAAATACCTTATGATACGACTAAATGCACAGGCACTTTTAATTATTTAGCACTGGTTTTTGTACACAACTGGTATTTCAGAATTTTGACTTTCCTATTACTTGTGTAATTGACATTTAATATTTGATTAGGCAAAAATAAATAAACTAAAAGGCAATTAAAATTTATGCAAAAATAAACTATTGGTGTTTGTTTACGAAATTTAAATAGTCTGGGCTGTCATATCTCTTACAGGAAAGTGTTAAATAGAGACAGGCATGGTCAATCTGATAGTCTCGTGATTGTTTCAGACCGCTTTATACTGGTTAATGACTTAAATTAATTAAAACAAATAATGACTTAGAAAAAATAACGTTTACATATGATAACTTGAAATTGGCGATCGTAGAGTTTTTTTTCCTTGATTTTGTCTACGTTCCTTTTACAAAAGAACGTATTTTAATGTTACCAATTTTATAAATTTGTTCATTTTAACTTTAAGAATTTTTTATCTTTCAATGCAGATTTAAATAAACATTTTATGGATTCCTTCTATTATACAAGAGGGTGTTTTTACTAAGTCACCAATACTTGTTTTAACATGCACAAAACTATATTTAAGGATTTTTTCAGCTTAAAAGAATTTACTCACTTAGTATTCAGTCATTTCTCTACCTTCTTACAGCTGAAAAAATGACTGAAGTTCCTCGTAATTGCGCTAGAAAACATTTATAACGCACTAATAAGAATATAGGCATTTTTATTATGCCTGAAACACTCTCGGAATGTTCTTATCAAAGTATTTTATCTGATAGATTTTTCTATATTTCACATTGGATTTTCAATGGGCAGATTGATTGATTTTCTAGTGTTCTTAGTAACATTTTAATGCTTTGGACTTTTAATGTCCATTTACATCTAGAATACTGAATTTGCATCTAGAATAGTGTCGATTAGGGTTCGAATTTCAGAGGACTGCATTCCTTAGCAAGAGATCTCGTTTCTTAATCCAGTCACATTTTCTTACTTAATTATACTGATGAATCATATTTGTCGCATTTTTGGATGCTTTAAGTATGGAATTAAGATTTAAAACATATTTTCCCGCCAGTTCGAGGTGTAGCTATACTCATTACGTTATTTTTAATTGTTGTTCTTTGTGCATGTGTAAGGCCAATTAGACAATTTTTATGTCACATTTTGGATTCTGAATGAAAGATTGTAACTAAATATTATATTAATACTTCTATGTTTGGCAATAACAATGAAATTTTTAAAATCTGTCAGTATGAATTATAAGAATTCTATTTCTGCTTAAGGCGTATTAGTGAGCCTTAAACCGAATTAGGTATACTAGGAAAAGTTATATTTCGAATTTGAAATATGAGAGATACCAGATTTATTTTTTAACCAACTGTATACTGTCTACTTTCTTCAGTGTCTAAGAAATTTATTTACAAGTGAATTAATTAAAATTAAGTTACTTATAATCTGATAAATACTGTAAATGAATTTAGCATACAGGGTGTCTCAAAAATCTTGACAGCGACTTTTATTCATTAAATATTGATCACAGACATATATTGTAAATTACGAATCTGCGTAAAAAAAGGGCAAAATCTGGGGATATTTTCTGGGGATTAGACTTTAAAAAAATACAAAATTTAAATTTTTGTACGGACTTCAAACAAAGAAAAAACCCCAGTGAATAAAATGTGACCCATCATCTAACAAGGTCATGTACAAAATTCCAGAATTTTAACATGAAAATTCTCGAAGATATGTTAAAACAAAGTTGGTGAAGGATCAATCACAAATTAAAATATAGATATTTACAGCTTCAAAGCAGATGATGCGAAGCTGGAAGGCATCATAAGGAAATAAGTTCTTACATCGTTCTTGCAAATACAAATTGTAAGAACGATACTTCCTGAAAAATACTTTAAATTTTTTATTATGAATTACATAATATAACATTAAATTTGCACAATCAATGAATTTGTAAATAAAAAATTAATTAATCTGACCTTAAAATTATTACTTTTACAAATGTTTAATACTTTTGAGCCAATAAGTCGTAAAATTACTATTTATTTATTCAATATTACGTTTTTTGTTAATTTCTGTAAGACCCCTAAAACACGAACATCCGACAAGATTTTTCCTATTTGCGAACTCGTATCGAAATGTGGTTTGAATCAGCATTTATGTAGTTTCATAGTATCACAATAGTAGTTTGAATCAGCATTTATGTAGTTTCTTTTTGTGATAAAATGCTCAAATTTCCTTATTAGAGGATGAGGTACATTTTGCTCATTGGGATTTTTTTTTTGGACGAAATCCGTATAAAATTTAAATTTGTATTTTTTAAAGTTAAATCCCTTGAAAATTTTAATCGGCTCCATAACATTTTACTTTTTTCACGCGACTTTGCAAAATACAGCCTCTTGCTTCTCCAAGGATGCCAAGTCACCAATAAAGATGGCGAACAAAATTAATACTTCTATGAATCAGTTATGGTTACCACTTTATGCATTAAAATTATGATCTTAACTTATAAGTATTAGAATTTTGATTTTAATTTAAGATTTATTAAATTTGTTTATTTTTTTTAAACCTTTGGAACCACTATCGCTTCTTATCTTAATTTTGTAGAAGTTTTTCAAACCGGCTGCACCAGTCTGTTGTCTACAGAGCAAATTTTAGAGCACACAATGCTTGTCGGCCTCTGAAGAAGTTGCCGAACAGAATTTTTTAACTTAAAAAAGCATCCTAGGGCTTCTCTACCGACAGGAACGGGAATGTAGTAGCTTCGCTAGCACATTGAACATAAGGACAGTGTGGGATAACAGGAACAGTACATACAAACAAATATCCTTTCCTAACTTCATCAACTCTTAAAAAATACATATATTCCACTCACCCTTCATCCATGTTGCAGATTTACTCGATACATTTACCCGACTTCCATTCTTGCCCGATTGCCTATATCACAAATTATTAATGGAGCGGACGTTACAGCAGTAAAAGAATTACGAGAACTTCGAAGAATTCCATTGCAGCTATCTCTTAATGTGAGAACGCAGACAATTTCGTAAATTACGATTTCAGACGATTTTATAAAGTGCATACTAACAATTGAAAACAAATATTTCTTATTAGTATTTACATTAAAAAATAGAATTGTATTTCTTATTAATTGTAAAAAAACTTTCAATTTTATTACAGAACAAAATTAAAACCCTTAAGCTAGGTTTTTTATTTAACATTTTCCATAAAATATTTGTAGTTCATGTACAACTCAACTATTGTAAAAAGTAGTAAACAAAACAGAATTAGGGTTGCTAGAAGAATGCTCCGTTGGGTTGCCATATTGGCGAGAAACTCGGGGACACACAATGTTACATCACCCGATACAGTATAAGTCTATGTTCAATATTTAAGGAATAAAAACCGCGGTCAAGGTTTTTGAGATACCCTGTGTATGAACATAATAAGCTCAATAATGCTTTAGATTATACTAACTCGAACGAAGGAAATAATCAGGAATGATTAAAAAATAATAAGGAAAAGTAAATTTTAAAATGTTAAAAAGTGATGCAAGAATTTTAAATTTAAATTCTTAAGCAAGAGAATCAGATGACATCATCATCACATGTAAGAAAAAATAATTGAATACTTCAAATAAAAAAAAAGGATTTTTTTTGTTACTAATAGAAATGGTAAGCAAAAAAGAAGATTTAAAATTCAAATATGCTCATGTTAATTTATCTACATCGGTGGAATAGAAACTAAATGTTTTAGAAATGATAGTGAGCAAAAATATTTTTCCAAAATTTCAAAGATTTTTCCCCATTGTATGTTAATCGAATTCGCCCTTAATCAATGAAAATTTTGAAATCTGAACTGTAACTTAATTTTCTCTAAATGATGTTTAGTCTTATTAATTTATAGGAAGTAAAACTAAAGATCTTTCTAAACAAGCCTATTAAAATTTATTAATAGTAAAAGCTAAAAATAATGATTATCTTTAAAGGACTATAATTTAATCTTAAATGTCAGTTTCAATGCTATAGCTGATAAAAGATGATTATCTGTACTAATAAAGAAGCTCCTTTCGAAATTTCCATTAATTATTTAAACGTTCTACTTAACTATTTGCATTTAATATGTTTATTGTTTCTTAGAAATTCAAATCAAATTCTATGTATTGAATTTAGAAATTCAATGCTTTCACTAACATATTGATTCATAATTTGATTTGTATTTCACATAATTTGATTTGTATATGAAATTTATTAGAAGTGGATAAAAAAATTGCGAAATGGAATTCAATGTTATTTATGACGTTAAAGATGATCGAGAAAACAATTTTTAAGAGTACTGTAAAAATAAAAAATGGGGTGAACACTGAATTTATCCCGAGTTATTTAATAAGACTATCGTAAGAGAACTAGCTTCCTGGATGAAACCAATATCATAGTTTTAAATTCGACAAAATTTACTGATTTTATTTGTGACATTTAAAATATAATTCAGTAACCGTTATAGGCAAACGATTAAAAAAAAGGAAAATAAAATGACACTACATAATTTTTATTTTGAGAATTTTTATGTCGACAATAGAATGTTTCTATTGCGTAGCATAAAACAATGCTCGACATTATAAGAAATGTTTCTTAATTATTAAAAAGTGTTTGGGAATAAATTAATGTATCTGTAATAAAACATTCTTTTAAATCATTTTCATAAAGTTTTCTAAAATTCTAATTTTTTTGAAGAAAAATTTCAATTTCTTACAATATAACACATAAAATCGTGTATTAACTACACAATAAAAATGCTATAAAAGGGAAAGAAATATTGTTACTGTAGTATTGTTTCTCTACGCAGTTATGCATCCATTTCACAGCCATGGTAAGGAAGATAGGTTTTTACAAGTATTTGAAATGATATCAAACATATGAATGGTTATTAATTCCCAATCTTAGAAAAGTACCTGAGGAAAAAAACATAGATTATAGAAAAACATGAAATTTGGTGTTATTTCTATTGTAAGACAAAATCCAGTATCCTTTTAAAAACTTCCATATTCACTTGCGAAACCGGCGGTGCACATATGAAACGTTGTAATCAAGTGATTGCTATTTTTATATATGTTTACAGTCGAGCTAGTTCTCTGATTGATTTCTTCTCAATATATGTTGAGAATTTCTGACAAAGCTACCATTGCATAAGCTTCAACTGTGTTCTGCTAATTTGTTTCATGCTTTCTTGTGAAATAAAATCTCTTGTACTTTACCTAGCTTTTTTGGGCTTTACATCCTGCATTGACCGAATTATTTTTCGCAACAATCTGATCAAGTTAATTTTTGATGGGATATCAAAAGATAAACTATTATTTCAAAGACTTCCATATTTTTGATGTGAAATTATTTAATGTTTTATATCACATATTACATAATACAAATTATTCTGAGGGACTTCAAAACTATTTTAATCTTGGAATTCAAATTCTAGGACAATTTTTTTTCAGATGAAATGTTTCTTGTACCGCTGCATTTTTCAGCATGTATTGGGTAAAGGGTGGGAATTTCACACATTTTTGTTTGAACTGCTCATGAGTTTATTCAATCGATAAAACTTAATAACTATGCATGTTGACATTTTTTTCACTTCATTTTTATGGGCTTCTTGTGCAACTTTTCTTGTCTTGTACAGCTGCATTTTTCATTGCCGCTCCAGCCCATTAGGTCAAGCATGGAAATTCCAAGCACCTTTAGCAACATCGATTTTTGTTCATTAATTTATTAAATTGAATGAGCTTTCTGTGTATATAAGTTGGTATTTTTTGCTTTTGTTGTTTTCTTTATTATCAATGGTCTAACTCGTAAAGGGATAATTTCTGACAATCCAAATCCTGGATATGCCATATAATCTGTGTCGCCCATATTTATTGCAATTTACTCACATTGTTTCTAAATCACCCTACACATTCACTAGGGATGAGTTCTAATAGCAAAATACATTCGTTTTATTTTAATAATTTATCTTTTTTGCTTCTTAATTTATAGCTTTATACCTTTACCTTAGTTGTCTTAAAGCAGTTTAGAACAATATGCAATGAATTATATTATCTCTAGGCTAAATTATTCAACTGAAATACAATTTTGCAATAAGAAGCTGAACAACGAAATAATTTTTTTAATGGAAATTTTTACTAGGCTTTTATATTTCTGTTTTTTTTTTTTTTTTTTTGAAATATCTGAAACCGGAACTCAATTTTATGTTATAACTAAACTTACCCATTGTAGCTTTCGATATATATATGTTAAATCTGTGCACCAAATTCTATCTGTCTAGCTCTCTTCGGTTTTATAGTTATCGAGTTGATGCGTAGTCGGATATTTTAAAGGAGGGCTCTTTAGCTATCGAAAGAAAGAAATGATCAGTTTCAATCGGGAATTTATGTAAGACAACACCGGCTTCATACGATCATATCCTCTTTTACAGCCTTTTGAATACAAGTAGTATTCTTATACATTCTAGCAGTTACAATTTAGTTACGAAAATAAAAATTAATTTCGCTACTCAAGAAATAGATCTTTATTCTATCCTCTCCAAATCAAGAGTTTTGTTCACGACAAGAGTTTCAAAAGTTGTAGCAATATATCTGCATAAAATCTGGCATCTACATTTAGATTTTAAAACAAAAATATACCATTCAATGAAATACAATGAAAATGACATTAATTTATGTTCTCATTATTATAGTAAGATATGGTTTTAAGCAAATGCTGAACTGTTATTTAAACTTTCTAAAACAGAATAAGCAGAATATATATGTATATGCTAGTTACGTTTATTAAGTAAATATTTGCATGAGATTTGCGTTACATTCATCGATAAAATTTCTCTTTACAGTAGAATTAAACAATTATGTCTAGAAGCAGTTAAAAAAACTTTATTAATATTACAAATTTATTAATATATTTGTGAATGTATTCGATAAAGGTTTTGAAATCTTATTAAAAAAATTTCATTCTAACAAACCAAACAACTTCGAGATTATAAAGATTATTATATGATATTATCCCTATAGTTATGATATTAATATTTCTTGTAAATGATATTCCTCATAAGAGAATTTGATTCTCAAAAGTAAAGCATATTTCGGAAAAGTAGAATTTTTTGCTGTATAATAACTTTATAATTACACAATTGGTAAATTATTTCTTACATTATTGATTTATATGTAAGATTCGTGAACTTAGAAGTACCACGTTTGGTACATATTTAATTTTTAGATTAAAAAAACAGTTTTACTTTAAAACAAATGAAACTAATATTCGATTACAGATTTTTCTCAACAATTTGGAGTGCATTTTCTAACAAAAACCATTTTCAAAACTCTTTACATTAAGAAATAAGAGTTTTATATACAGTATATTTTACAATAATGCTTTTCATTGTTTTAGTAATTATTTTAGATGTATGCTTATTGCGACGCTCTTAACCCTATTTTTATGGACACTGTTCAAACAAAAATATTAAAATGCAATATTTTATTCCGAAACTAATAATTGCACATTTAAGCTGTAAAGCCCTGTGACTTTAGAAATTGGTTCTCTGTAAGAGTAAATTTTTGCCCTGGAAAGTGTTCTTTACAGATTTAGATTTTCTAATAAAAGCATTCAATTTTGAATCTATATACACATTATCCAGGATGAATAATTTAATTATTTCCAATATTGAATAAACTGTTAAACGAATTATTAGCAACTGAATTCTTCCACTCTTAGAGCTAAATTAGGGCTCTTTCTTTTTTATTATGTTTCAAGATGAATAGTTTACAATCGCTCTTATTTTACATAAAAATAGTCAATAAATAAGACAAAAATAATGCGTTTTAAATGTTACTAAATATATTTTATATTTTTTTTAAATCATAAGTTATACCTTTTTTGAATAGAAACATACAAAAATCTTTAATCCCATTTTACAGAGCAAAATCATAAACATCATTACTCTAAATTTTATCCATTTCGTCAAGTAATTTTTTAAATATGCATCAATAATTAAAACTTTTCCAAACAGTATGAGTTTGGTTTTCTTTGGGAGAAGGTGTCATTTTACCTTCACAAAAAAAAAAAAAGAAATTTCACTCAGAAGGAGGGACGACACTAGACTAGAAAGAAAAACGATCTTTAGATGTTGCTTTAGACGAAGATTATTATTTTTAAAAAAAATACTTTTAAAACTAAGGGTTGGGAGAAATCGATGCATGAGTGAAGCATTATTCCGCTTATATTTCAAGCGAAGTTTTTTTTCTTTTTCTTTTTAAAAATAAAAGGGAATCGATTACAATTATAAAATAATTTGGAGGCATTTTATTTCTAGAAAAATCACAAAAGCAAAATCCTAATTTTTGTTGATTTATTTGGTATTCAAAATACAAATTTACATAATGTTATACAGATATTATGTTGAATGAATATAAGATCAATGAATAAAACACAAAATTCATTCCTACGTATGGATAAAGCAGTGTAACCAGATTTTGACAAAATATTTTTTAAAATATTAAACAAAAATTTAAAAGTATTTCAGTAAATTAATTTACATTATTTAATATCCTTCCCGATAAAAATATATTAAATTGTAGGAAAATCTTCAAACTCCTAATCTTTGGTATTCAAATAGCATTTTGTTCTGTTTTCAAAGAAGATTTTCTGCTTCGAAAGTAACACAATAATCAGACAAGGGTAGTTGTAAAAGCACTTCTTCATTTAGTCAACCCTTGTTTCACTACTAACACTTTTAAATGTAACATTCTTTAAAGCATTAACTTGATAAAATTTAAGACCGGAAGATACAACTACTCTGTTTGATCGTCCTTCTCTTTGTGGTTGGAAACAGATGACGTGTAAGCAAGAATCTACTCTAAGATAACAATGGTTCCGCTACTCTTACTTTCACAATATGATATTCTCTGCTGTCAAAGTCTTTTGCCAAGAACAAAGCCACCCCATTGTTTCCATTTAGCTGGAACACCTTCACATGGTTTGCATGCTTGCGTATCGAATTTAACGTTTTTTGAAGTGAAAAGCTTGTAGAATAGTTATATGTGTTCCGACATAACCTCCATGGGAAATCCAATATGGTCTAATCTTTTATTTTATTCACAAGAACATTTTTTAGAAATTTAGAAAGAATTAATTCAAGGACCAGCATGAATTTCTTTTAATTGATAAATTACAAAAATATTTTACCAAATTAAGTATTTTAGAAAGCCACTGTAGCAAGTTTGGCATGATACTTTTGCATAAGTTCTATAATTCATATACGCTGTTAGAGGACGTCACTTGTCATTTCAAAAGAAAGTCTATCCACAATTAACACTCATGCCAATTGGAAGCCATTCTTAAGGAAAGACGATGAAGTAGATAAATCTCACAATTTTTTTTATAAATTTAATAAATTTTTACCTACTTATTAGTTTTAACAGAACTCACGCTATCGAAAGTATAATTTATTACGAATTATCATCTTGGATAATTCTTTCATGGCTATTTTAAGTTATATACTTGGTTATTCTCCATATGAATAAAGCCTAAATGCTGAGATATAATAAAGAAATGGCAATGGGGCAAATTTAGACGCAGCACATTGAGCAAAGTTGCACACTGCAAACATGACCTTTTCGTAATAATATTCTGTTGTTGCTCTGGTTTTACTAACTTTTAATCAATTCATCATTTTTTCAGCTTAGAAGTGGTTCAGAATTGTAAAAAGAAAGTATGGAAATGAAAATTTTCAATTAAATTTGATGGTTGAAATTTAAGAAGTATTATATTCCCTATGAAAGGCGACTATGGTTTTTGGATTTAATTTTAAAACACTAAAGACCACTACTGAAGAAATTAGTATAAACAAATACTACTTACTTCCAAAACACTTTTCAAAAAGAAGAGAGCCTCGTTATAGTTAAATAATATAGGGAAAGCCTTATCTTTTAAGTACTGAAAGGATTCAAAACTTTAAGCTGTCCTTTATATCTGATAGACCAACTCTAAATATGTTTAATTCCTTAAAATTCTACTTACATTTTTGATGCGTCATTTCAAGCCCCCCTACCCCTTCAAAAAATCTCTTTGATAATAAAAACACAGTGCGCAAAAAAAAAATTTTAATAAGAAATATTTTGTTTTGAGAAGGTAAATGGAGTATATTGAACAAAAGAAATACGATGAAAATTGTCTTATTATATTTAAGAGTCAGGAAGGTTTAAAACTAACAAATAATTTGTACAATTCACCTTGTGTAAAATGACTGTATTATCATACGTAATACAAAATTCTTTGTTTGCATAGATTTTGATAAAGATGAGGAGTCACCATAAAAAAAAGTCTGTTACTTTTTAAAACAAAATAAGCTCATTCGGAATTAATTAATTTTATTTCAAATTCAATAAATTTTCTTTTATTAAATCAATTTCATTGATGTGTAAACTTTCCTCAAGCAATAAGTAACCATGCTTCGGTATCAGGGCAAATTAACAAAAATAACATCGTAGCAAAAAAATAAATAATAAAACCAAAAATACTATAATTTATGGAAATGAGATATAATTATAATTATACAAAATATATATTATAATTAATACATAAATAATAATTGTAATAATCATATTTAACTACAATTAAATTATAATTATATAAATGCTATGATAAACGATGTAATTACATCAAATTATAATGCAATTGTTTTTTTTTTGTTATAATAATAAAGAAATAATAAAATTATATAATTATCCAAATGTTATAATAAATGATCTCTTAAAGCTTAAACAATTAATTAATAATTTAAACAAGGATTATTACATGATTAAAAATATAAAAAAATAAAGTTTAATAACCTTCGAAAAATGTATTAAAAATTGCAGCAATCTCCTGTTAATCATAAAACAGGAAAAGCGTTATAACAGAGACAGTGGTTTCAAAAAAATATTTCTATTAAATTTCTCATTAAAAGTTTTAGTTTTTAGAAAGTAAAAGTTTTTGGAAAGTCGATAGTGAAGAAACAGACAACTGATAAATATTACAATTTTATCTAAATCAAGAATTACCAAACCATTAATTGGCAATATAAGAGAAAACGAAACTAATTACCGAAACTGAACCAAAACTATTTCGGATTCGAACAAGACTAAAATTTAAATTTAAAATTTAAAAGGCAATCATAGTATTTAGTGTGCGCGAATGCAGCTACCACCAAAATACTAATGAAACATATAAATTAGCAATATAAGAGAAAACGAAACTAATTACGGAAACTGAACCAAAAACTATTTCGGATTCGAACAAGACTAAATATAAATGTTAGTATGATTGAAACAATTAATAAAGAATCCGGTCTGAGGACTTTCTCAAGGGTCACCCTCAGACAGGGATTCAAACCAGGGATTTTTTCTGTGAAGAGTCTGACTTTCGTCAAGAAACTGACCCCTCGTGACCCGAAAATCCCAGAATATTGAGGTTTTGGAGATAAATTAGTATCACACAAGAAAAGACATCAAATTTGAGTATTACACTTTTTATTATGTTCGTTCTCAGCTAGTGTTTAAAGAAGCATTTTTAGATTGGTGAGTGTTTTTTTTAATACTTTCTTATTTGATTTTATTCTTGTGATTGTCAGGTTTACTGTGATTTTATTGGATTTCAGTTTGACTTATTTTATAAAGTCTATTTTAAAATATGTGATATGTAAGATCTTAATTTAGTTTGTAGTCTCTATACATTCTTGTATTGACAAATTTGTTTTTATGGTTTCATGTTTTTTGGTTGCTGTGACTTTGTTCAAATTTGATGTCTTTTCTTGCATGATACTAATTTATCTCCAAAACCTCAATATTCTGGGATTTTCGGGTCACGAGGGGTCAATTTCTTGACGAAAGTCAGACTCTTCACAGAAAAAATCCCTGGTTTGAATCCCTGTCTGAGGGTGACCCTTGAGTAAGTCCTCAGACCGGATTCTTTATTAATTGTTTCAATCATACTAACATTTATATTTAGTCTTGTTCGAATCCGAAATAGTTTTTGGTTCAGTTTCCGTAATTAGTTTCGTTTTCTCTTATATTGCTAATTTACAAACCATTAATTGCACTAATTTAATTTTGAAATCTAACACCTTATTATTTCACTATAAATTTTGAAAAAAATCAAAACATAGCATTTTTTAAAGAATTCATTTAAATGCCTTTGGAAAATTAAATTTCTTGAACATTTGTTTACAATAAGAGATATGAAAATTCACAAAGGTCATTTTAAAATAATAACCATATGCGAATAATTCGGTATAAATAAAAATAGTTACATTTTTGAAGGATCAGTTATGACGATTAATTTATGGTTTTCAAGGACTCTCAGTCTCTTCAGCCCTTCCTCTCCCCTCATCCCATCGCTACGTCACTATTTATTCAAAGCATTTTTATGTGTTATCATGTGTAACACATATTTGCAATAAAATGTAATATAAGTATAAATTTACATACATAGTAAAGGTACGTAAGTTTCACAAACAATATTTAAAAATATTTATTACTTTTTAAAAGTACATTATTATTAATTATTTAAAACTTATACATCAAGATTTAATTATTTTTACTTTGAATCTTAAACTTCTATGTACCGTAAAATACGATCGAATGTCACTGAGGTAAGCGCACCTTTACAATTTGAATTGAAATTACTGTATTACCACACTGAATGTAAGTAGTACTATCCGTTTTCAAATAATCCTTCATATTAAAAACAGTTGTGTTATTTTGAGTAAAATAATAAAGCTTTTTAATACTAGTTGTGGACAGTACAAATCGTTATTTTTATGAATAATAATGTAATTTTTATATCAATTAGTAATTTAATCCTGAAGATCATTCTTTACAGACACAATGCAAAAGCCATTTCCTTACAAATTAGTCAAGAGTAGAGGTCTTTTTTTATACAAAATTTAAAAAATTACCAAACATCAAGGGAACATGGACGTGACTATCCAAAGGCAATTTTTTTTTCTCTTGTGTTATCAACATGATGAAACTTTATATCGACACAGAAAATGTTTGACAGCGTAACAGTATCATGGTTACTCTAAAGTATCGATTTTTTATTTTCGTATCTTTTATGATGCCTGTTAATTTTTTTTTCTTACTTTCACATTTTCTCATTTCGCTGAAAGGTTGAATGCATTTTAAGTTATGAAAAGACGTCAGTCATTACATGTTTCGACGTCAATATTTACGATGATGAAGTAAAGAAAACCTCGAAATAGATTCTTTTTTTATCAAAAAAATGTTGTACAGTAGGATGTAGAAATCATTGAAGTAATCAAGGAAAAAGCGTAGCAAAAAGAACATTCACTACTTATCAAAGGAATAATATTGCCGTATGAAACTCTAATATATTTTATAATATGCAGACTAAATGACATTGAAATAAGCCTATAACTATTATCTGAGTTACAGTTAATATATATTTGATTTTCGAAATTGAAACAATCAACATAATACTGTCAATTTCTATTTTAATTATGCGATTCCAGTTTGAGCATGAGTCGAAACACAAATATAAACCTTTTATCGCCCAAACTCTTTAATGTTTTATTTTTGCTTCCATGGCACACCCAAGTTCCTAGAAATCTGGCAATTCCCAAAGCATAGGAATAGGTAAATTCATACAAATAAAAACAAGTTGTGGAAACTTTAACTCTACAGTGCATTATGCTGCCATTTGACTATTACTTTTGTTTCATTTATATACTTCGCATGAGTATTTCAAAGGGCAAAAATGAGTGTTGTGAAATACATTTATAAGAAAATACTGTTGATTAAAGTTTGCAGAAAAGAGCAATATATGACAACAGTGGTATTAGAATTAGATTTAAACTGGAAACTTGGAAAAAAAGGCCGAAATGGCTGATTTAGTCTATATAGAAATATTATATAAATAGTTACCATTAACAAACTATTACATTTTTTTCTTTGCCTTGTGAAAAATGTATTGGTAGGAAGGAGCTTTTAACTTTTATGGTAGAATTTTCATCACCACTGGGATATTACTTATTTCTTAATATAGCCATCTGTCACACTTTAATTCTTTTTATTTTGTAAATTTTAAGAGAAACTAACATAATTAAAAAAAATAGTTTTTATATGTTATATGCAGATAATTAAAACAAATATATTTTTCTTGAAGAATCAATACAACAAAAAATTAGAAATAAAAACGGCTTTTGATCCTAACGGAATTTAAACAAACATATGTGGTATTCAGATACCATCAGATTAGCTGTACAGAAGAAAAATCCACTTTTTGAGGATAAAAAAGTTGTCCAAAAGCCAAATAATTATGGCACATAGTTTTCATCAAAAAATTGAAAAGAAAAAATATGATATCAGATCAAAATTTAAAAATAAATGAATCTGACAAAAAATTCCAAGAGAAAAAACATTCTTAAAGAAAATAAAAAGTGTTTTCCATTTTTGAAAGGACAAGAGTTTAATAAGAGAGAATGGTTAATGTCACAAATGTATATCACTCAAAAAGAATCATTGCTCTGTTCTCTTTAAACTTATATTATCTACTACAGTTGTTGGATTTTGTGAGGGTTTTGGGTTTTATGGTCATATAGATAATCATATCTCTCTCAATTTTGAATTATTTTCCCATGTGGTAATATATAAAAGTTTATCGAACTAAATTAGTTCAAAGAGTGATTTAATTGCTCATTTACATGTCGTTTTCACTTCTGTAGATATTAAAATGCTGGATAATGTACATTGTACATATGTATTCTCTCGCATATCTGAAAAATCGCAATAACCATTTTAAACATCCATAATATCTATAATCTTCTTTAAAAAAACCACAGTTTCTGTTTAGATTAAAGCTAATTTTTCTTGCACTTGTTGTGACGTCATTTAAAAAAATTCTCAAAAACTATCAACGCAGAAATGTGATTTTTGAGACATTTTCTATGCATTGAGAGCAACGAATCTCGCTTGAAACAGTTTACCAGTAGTATCTGAACACTCTGTATACAGAGTCTAAGAGTAATTCTTTGTCATGAATATAAATATAAAGCCATCCAGCAATGAATACTAAAATAATGGTCGTAATATCAGAAGAATGGTCGTAATATAGGAAATGAAAATTAATATAGTAAGAAATAAAGAAAATTATCAAAAATCAAAGGGGAGTTAAATTAAATAATAGAGTTTTGATTAATAACGCGAAACAAAAAATTGACTTCAGGCTAATCTATGGAAAATACTATCATCTGGTCATCTTCAGCATTTTCATGTATCTATATATGATCCTCGATCAGAAATATTCCTTAATCAGGTTACTTTCTTATGATATCAGTCTTATCACTTAAACAGTTATCTTCTTAAGTTTCTTAATTCTCTCAAAACAAGATCATCACCATTAACCACATTCGAAACCAAATGCTCTCTGTTTAACTTCAAAATTAAACACTAAACTAATACAAATTAACATAATTTTAGCTTTAATTAAATAGCCATTCTGTTTTATAACTATATGATTCCAATTTTGATTTGGATCTCAACGTAATTGATGCTCTGATCAAATGATGTAAATGATATCCGAGATATAAATTACCTTTCCAATCTACATCAAAGAAAGAAAGGTGTTTGACCACAGATTATTTTACTTTGCCAGACCTAAGCAGATAGCATATCTTCTTTTGAACTGACCCTCGGATCCTCAGCCCTCCAATTTCGCAATAGAAGCTCCTCCACAATCCCTTCCAGACTGATGTAAGAACTGTAATTGCACGTTTAGAAGAAATTCCTTACATTGCATCTACGAAATGTCTGCCGAAAGCCATTACAACTGGAAAAAATTCCAGAATGTCTCGCCTTTTAAGGTGCGTTTCTTCGATCAGAAAAGCAGGTGCAGCTATAAAATTCCCAAGGAATGGCAGATGAGGTCAATCTATCCCTTCCACTGGTTATTTCGTTACCTGACCGTACTAAGGTGATTTGGGGTTATTTTCCTCAACCTTCACAATCCATCCGGCTCCCTTGATTCATTCATTATTTACAGTTTCATTCTGCAGTAGAGATTCTTTTTTTTTTCTTCCTTGTAACATTCTGTGAAGTGAAGTTGGTAGAAATCCAAGGTGCCGTTAAAGTTGCTTCTTTGCTCTTGTGTCATTTATCTGGGTTCTTTCAAGTAGTTTTACTCAGGCTCAAAAAAAGTGATTAGTTACAAGTAGTTTATTGTTCTGTTCAGTTCAACTGTAGATTCGTATCATTTCATCGTGGAGCATCGCAATGCGACTGGTCTGATTTTTTTTTTAATTTATATTTTTCAATTAGCTGCATTTATTTTATTGCAAACATAAAAATATACAATAAATATATTAGGAATTTTCATAAAGAATTAAAAAGATATACCTTTATACAATTAGAATTAAAATTTTCTTTTTAGAGGGATTGTAAAAATAGAAAATTTCTCAAAATACCAAATTCGATATATAATAGAAAATGAAAGGAAAATAGAAAAGAAGTAGAAAATAAAATAATGAAAAACAAAGCTTAAAAATATGTTTTTAGTTAGCATTTAAATAAGTATAACTTTTTAAACAAAATTTTGAAGTCAAGCGAATTAAGGCGCTCATAGAAATGGTCCCAAAAGAAATTTTTAATCATATTTATAATGCATATTCAATATTTAGTGGTTTATTTGTAGCTTTCTTTCATACAGTTTAATTTTCTCATAATATTATTTTCAGAGCTTATACTTGGGCCATTTTGCTCCGCTATATTTGGTTTAATTTAGTTTAAGCCAACGTATTATTTAAAAACTATTACCTATTAAGTTAAACAATATAATTTTTTATTACCAAAGGAAATATAGAATAAAATTAACCGTTATTTCAAACAGTAAAAGACACTGTTCATAACATTGTACACACTACGTTAATCTTGTGAGAATGAATAGATTCAATAATTAGGCCTTAGTAATAATTAGTACTTGAACTAATCTAGAAACTTCCAGAGATGTTAGAATTTGATTATCAGAGATAGTTTCAGATCATTTTGTCTTATCTGTCCAAGATTAAATCGAAGTGTCTAAAATAAGTGGATGACATGGAAGGGAATGAAATTTCTGTAGATTTTCAGTGTGATCAAGATTAACTTTTTTAGAAAAATAATCTCACTCTATGTCTTATGTAATTTATATTTCGTATACACATAAGGTTTTGTTAATCCATCAAACATTTATTCTGATAAGCATTGAAATTGCGATTCAGTTTCATTCAGCTCCTATTTAAAAGCTATATGAGAATTAATTTGTCATAGTCATCAAAATTATGAATCTTCATCAGACGATCAGTTAAAACTAAAGAAGGGGCTACAATATTAAACTCAAATTCCAGTGTAGAACGTTTGTTGTTACTTTTAACGGATACCGAGCTTTAGGACATTAAGTGTATTTGATGGTAGAGAATCTGCAACATACCCTCTGGTTTCTATTTGGAACTGTGCCATCACTTAATCTTAGCTATTCAATTTAATCTATCCATTTAGAAAAAAAAAACGAAGATAGATTTCATTAAAATTATTACAGTATTTTGATTGAACTTTCTACTTGCTGTGTATATTTTTCCTCACACAAATAACAAGAAATATTCTATCTTATTTTATTCTTTAAGGATAAAATATTGTCTTGCCTTTTTACTATTAAGTGTACAAGACACTCCTAGGGTTGCATCGGTCTATAAATAAGACATTGACATGCTTCACCTATGCACCCATACTTCATTTATAACCTATTATCCCGAACATGAACCTCGGGAATTTTGTCTCACTTGTCTATTTTTCACTGACCTGCAGATTTGGGTTAGAGAAAAAGGTTATTCTTACTCTTAATCTTTCTTCCCTTTCTGTTGCAAAGCTTATTACTTTTTAATGAAATAAGTTGCAATATTTGACTTATTTTAGAAACTGATAAACATTCATTAAACGGCATTAGTGAATGCATAATTTTGATTCAAAGGTCTTGCACCAGAGTGTGTGAACCACTCTCCAAATTGCCGAAACTTCTTTACGGATTTCATTTTGATGAGAAAGCCAGATGCTAAATGAGAATACATATAATACATTATGTCAAATCAGACATTCGTTCTTTGTTAGAATCCACTTGATCACCTGGTCATTAACATGAAGAATACAGCATAAAAAATACAACAGTTTGTCCATGGATTGCGGATGACGATGATTTAATGTGTTGAAGCTTTTCCACTGGTCAAGATTTAAATTTAGAGAATTTTGATCTGAAGACGAGATATACTACCCAGGACATTTTTGTTTCTCAATTAGGTTATGTATTATTCAACAATAAAATGCCAATATCACTTTAATCGCTTTTTAAAAAATGATAATTAGTCCTCTTTGATAGTCTTGAAATATTTTTTTTAATTTGTAAACAGCTTTTATATTATAAAAGATTTTTATATAAACTTCATATGATTCTTTGATTTTTTTTAATTATCAATAAAAGGCTTGTTACTTTGAAGTTATAGTATAAGAAAAGTATCATGAAAAAGACTGTCGAATGTACGAATCTTTTTAATATCCCTATTGTCTCAATAAATTTGTTTATAAAAAGGAATTTCTGGTGGTTTAGATAGACCGAGTCGTTTCCACTGGTCCATATTAAATTATTAGAGTTAGAGGAATTTGATTTTCCCATGCTACTCAGAATATTTCCGAATTTCAAATTAAGAACTGCAAATAACAAAATATTCCGAGATTGACTCTGAATTTGGAGTCAGCTGTAACCATCATAACTCTGTTGCTTCATTCGAAGTGTAATATAAACTGAAAATTATTTGCAATTAAATATGTTTCTCTAGTTCACAGTTTTAGATTTTGTAGATTTTAGAAGCTAGACATATCTTAATGAAATATTGCAAATACATTTCTGAATTCTTAATGGTCTCCAAATCTCTACTGAATCGTGATCACGGAATCTTCGTTTTCTTTGGTGCGTATGGTATAAAAAAATACCTCACCGTCTTTTCTGTAGTAGAGTATCTCGAGCTGCTTCTCGTGACACGAGGCGAGGCATTCCTTGATCTGCGCCACTGCCACCGAACTTGTGAGGGGTCCGTGCAGGAATTCGCAGATGCAAGAGCGCTGCATAAGAGAGGCCCGACTCCAGCCCACCATTTCGCAGAAGCCATCATTGCAGAAGATGATCGGGTAGTTTTCCACCTGAGCATTGGCCACGATGAACTTGCGGTCTGGAAGAAAAGACAATACCGTTGATCATAATGATATTTTACTTAGAATGCAATTCTTCAACACCTCATGAAAATATCAAAGTTTAAACGTCCACAACTTTATCCCGGGTTAAAATTTCTATACCAAAAATAAAAAATATCTGCTAATAGCAAGGTTGGATAGGTTCGGTTGGAACCTACATATCTAGATTGCGCAATGCTATACAATATTGCGCAATATTATAATACAATTTGCAAATACTGCTTAATATTGCACAATATTTATGTACTACTAGAGGAAAATGCAAACTTAGGAGTTAATTTAATCTGTGTATAAATGGCTTACAACCAAAAATATCGACAAACTAATAAAATTCAATCATTTGGTTCATGAATATGTTCAAAAGAAATAGTTTCTTTAAATGTCGTATAAAAGTACATAGAATTTAAATTTGAAAGAAATTTTTGAGAACATGGTTTAAAAAATTACATACTTTAAACAAAGTTTGGCATAATGTTGATCCGTGTCAATCCATCATATAAGAAAAAGGTTGGTTAAGAAAACGTTTCTACAGTGAAATTTGAAAACGAGGAAAAAAATCCCAGGAATAATATTTTTAAATTTAATTTATTCTATAATTCTAGGATTTTAATTATTCTTTCAGTATGAATAAAGTCAAGCGTAGGGTCTTTGAAAATCAAAAAAAAAAAAAAAAAAAAAATTAGATTATCCAGGATATTCTTCCCCAAAAGCCCCAAAATTCAAACTAAGCAGCTGCCTACTTAGTCTAGCTGACGAATAATCATGCCTACTAGTAAGATCGAGCACAACCATTTCACTACACTGTGTATAGAAGGGTGTACCCCTTAATGATAACACCCTTTAGTAACTCCTACCTTCTAGTGTTACAGTGTTTTCGTTGTACTATGTTTATAGGCAATTGTGGATTTTGATATTTTGTTATTCTAAATAATGGAAATTAAAATGTTCTTCCAATGATTTCACCACATTCTTGATTTAAACAGCGTATTAAGGGTTTATTTTATTTTAATTTTTTAGTTTATTTACTTTTTTGAATGGGCTCTTTTAATATTCATTATGACTCACGCTTGTACAGAACTCATGTTTACAATATTATTGAAGCAGTCGTTTGTAAATTGATAAATTTCTTAAAATTCTTAACAAAATAAGTATAATGGAAAAGATAAGAATCGGAACAATTATTCATGACAAATTGATAATATTGTTTTAATATTGCCATTCCAGGAAATTTTATTTTAAATTTTTATTCAGAAAATGGATTATTAGAATCTTATCTATTTTCATATATTATATTCTTAAAGGCTATTAATACCTTAATTCTACTGTCCCCAAAATCAGCCGGCTAATTTATTTAGTTAAAACACCACTGAATACGTTGAAGGTAATGCTGAATCTATTTCAGAAGACATTAGAAAAATTATTCCAAAAAAGGACCACATTACGTTAGTGGCTAAATCTTCATAATTAAGCATTCAGTTTTTCGATGGTACATACTGAATTGATATTAAGACACCCTATTGAAAACGGCATAAATATTTAAAAAATCAAACATAGTTTGAGATAGTATTGAATCATATATCACCAACTAGTAGAAATAAATCAATAAAAAATTTTACTTTTTGATGAATTTGTACATAAAATAAATGCCTACCTACGACACAAGATGGCAATAAAAATATAAAAACTTTTATTTCAAATGCCGTAGTTATTGTTACAAATCAGTTAGATTTTGTACAGCATTAAATTTTATAATTAACGCGGCTATGAATGTAGACCTATTTTCATAAGAACGAATTTGTAACTATGGAATATTATAGTCCAGAGATTTTAGAAGAAATGCATGATAAGGAATTCCTGTATTTAATAACTATTTGATAATCTCATGAAATAATGTTTGACAATTTAATACCCCTAAATTATTAAAATATTTCCAGAGATTATAAATTATTCAATTCGCAATTTAGTTTGATAATGCCGCAGATGATAAAATATTTTCGCTAACCTCTAATTTAAGCATACTAAAAACATAGCAACTATACAGATTTATATATGTGGTCGCATTTTTCTCACCAAGCCACATTAAATATGAAACCAATTTAATCCAACGAAATTAAATTTTTCCAATGATAGTGAATGATCAAATAAAAAGACATTTTCGAATCCGCATGCTTTTCCTTGTTGCAATTTTTTTTTTACTCCTATTTTCTCGGACAGTAAATTATATAATATTACAATAGTCCATACTTTGTTTGCAATTTCTACATTTTAAAATAATTGTCTGGGCTTATTAAATATAGACGTAGATTGGATTCTTAAGAGTGGAAGAATTTTCAGTTTTAAGAGTCCATACTTAAGTATGAAATCTTTTCGTTCTCAGAAAAGTAAATGCTTATGGAAATACACATTTTTATCGTTTAAATTTTATTTTTGTTAATTACATAAACTGGAAAATGAAACGTTCAACGTTTCCATTTTTATCACATTATCTCATAATTATAATTTTGGAGGGTTTTTTTTCCTTAAAAATGTAAAGGAAAATATTTGGGGAAATGTAATGTTTTCCAAATATTTTTTTAAACACTCAAATTTAAAATGAAGGGGGTTTATTTGTAGGTTTTAATTTCATTGTTCCAAGTTATATTATATGAAATTCAAATGAAAAAAACTTATTTTATAGTTTAGAATTATGAAATGCATTTAGCAAAGTAAATTATGTATTTTAAAAATAAAGAAACAATATTTCCACTTCCTCTAATTTGGAGAAAGTTTATTTATTTATAAATATTGTTATTAATGTCTAATGATAATTTTTTAAACCTCTAACGTACAATATTTAAATCTCTTTTTTTTTTTTTGTACGAATAAAGATATCTTGTAGAAAACGTTCTTTTATTTTCTCTTTTGAAAAACAGAAAATGTAAAAATTTTAGTAAAGAAGCTATTTTGCTTAACAATTAATTCGAATTATCACATCATAAATTTCATTCTAAATTTTGTAAAAAAAATCTTTTTTATAAATATAGTTGCCCTTTTATTAACTTTTTCTTTAATTATCGAAGCATTCATACAAATTTAAAATATGCAATTTTTCTTTAGACTAAAAATTAATTATCTTTTAGTAAACATTTTAAATATCTTGTCAGTAAATGTAGTATGAAAGTAAAATATTGTATAAGAAATACCAATAAAATTATATAGCAATTTGTAGCTTTTGCATTGAGCCATTTCTTCTTTTTTATTATAAATATTTAGTATTTTGTGATTTATGTCTTAAATCATTCTTTTTCTTTCTAATATTAATACAGTTTTAAAACATTTGAAGAAAGTAACAAAATTAATTTATCATTTGATCAGTTTCATAAATTTATTTCTTTAACCAATAAGTAAAGAAATAAACTAGATTTTTTCCCGTCGATTATTTTAAATCGTTTTTTGTCATCCAAATCGAAGCAAATGTTGAACAAATGGTAATTAATTCATTATTTATTCTGTTCACACATTAAACATTTCAATCTTCGAAAGACAATGCGGTATTTCACTGATTTCCCCACTTAAGTTAACCTGATTCCGACATAAAGAAAATTTATTTGAAAATACCTTGTAAATTTAATTATTTCTGCAAGAACAATTATGTAAAAATATTATTGTTGAATTGAGGAAAAAGAAGGCATTCAATTGTTCATCATTTCTTAGAAAACACCCTTTTGATAATATTATTTCGTGGAATTTTCTTCACTTAATGTTCTTGGCAGGCGGTGAGATTTAACAATACCAAAAAACTAGAATACAAGAAAAAAAAAGACTAAATTGTTACTGACAGTGAAAAACAAAACAATTTTATGGGGATTTTTTTTTTAGAACCATTTCAGTGTTCTTTCCCTTTTATTGGAAAATATAAGTTAATGGAAAAATCGGTGGTACAAATATATTGTTCGAATTCAAACGTCACAGTGATCTACGTAAAAAAATTCGTTTTAGAACGTGCTTTCAACAGAGGATTAAATATGTTCGGGGGGGAAAATGCTGTTGAAATTCTATTACTATTGCTTTATTTTTTTTTCTATATTCTTCTATGCATTTCGTTTTGGTTTTAGAAAATTAAAAAAATACTTTAGAAATTTTAATTCGTTTCTTTACTAATAAAAGATTAGCTATCATATAATTAAGAATGAAAATAATTACTGAAATAATGGAATAAATGTTTAATATTTAATTACATGTTTAAAAATGCTCTTCTGCCACATAATTTATATTGATAAATTATGCTACTAAAGATTAAAAGATTATATTTTATAGGATTTCATTACATTTACGAATAATAATGAATAGCAAAATATATCTTACATTAAATTTAAATGAATCCAGATTATTACAGAAAGAAAAATTGTTTTCAAAAAAGAAATGTAGACGTTGCCACATATGGAGAAACATTATTTTATCCCTATTCAAATTGGTAGATTTTTGTATCATTAAATAACGATCAAATTATTATTTTTAATGTCGGATATATAAAAGATAATTTTAAAATTTTGTAATTTTTGTCTTTGAATATGAATCTTGACATGAAGGTAAATCAATACAAAAGATAAAATGGGCATAATGTTTTTTTATAATGTAAGTAACAGCAAGTATATTGAAAATTCTTTGAAAATAGAAGCATTACTTTTTTTGTCCTAATTTAACAAAGAAAACAAAATGCATTTGTGGAAATTCTTTTCTCATTGATGCATTGGATATTATATTTTATAAACACATTTTTCATTCAGGAGCTTGTTGCGTTTTCGAATTACAGAGCTCATACAAAAGGAAAAATGTCCTTAAAGTCATAACTTTGATATGAAATGCTTTCGTACAATGAAGTGTCTTAAATGTGAAGTTTAAAAAAAAGTCAGAATTTCCATATCAACATACTTTCATAACATACATCATTTCATCAACATATAACAAAGCAGAGAAATGTATATTTATATAAAATTATGAATCTTAAATGTACATGCTTTGAAACATAGAAAATAATTCAAAATGTAATGCAACATGTAGATATTTTGGTGAAAAGATTATACTTCCATCTACTTTATAAATCTTAATTTTTTTGTGCCTGTAAAAAGAGGAGAAGGTCTATTTTGGCATATTATCAAATTTATTCAAATTAGCGAATTTTAACTCTGTTTTAACCCTTTATCTACTGACGGTACTTATAAGTACCAATCACTTTAAAACTTTATAGCACAACTAGTTTTCTCCAACACTACGTGTACTGGAGGTACTTATAAGTACCACCGAATAATTCGACCGTTAATCACATTACATAATCTGTTATCTTATAATGATTGGACAAATAATATTCTAAGACAATACAGAATGAATAAAAAAAAATGCGTAAATGAAAAAAAAATTGTTTTTATGATTATCATCAAATGTGAATTCCTACCGTTATTATGCATAAAATAAAAGTATGTCAGTTTGATAATTTCTTTGCTTTCTTATGAGTGTTTTTTGGTTATTTAACATTTTTAAGAGGTTAAATTTCATTACGAATATCATCCGTATTTTTTTTTCTATTACGAGGAAATTTATACACAGTGTACTGACGGTACTTTTAAGTACCACTTTGATTAATTAGTTCTAACAAATTAAATTTCGCACCGGGAGATTTGTTTTCTTGTATATCCTTTAATTAGCAATATGGCAGCTGGAAAAAAATATATTTATGAAGGAATTTTCAGTAGTTCATAATGCAGTAGATAAAGGGTTAATTGGATAATCTTTATGCCTAGAATACGATCTGTAGATGGCGCTAGGCATCATTCATGTTCATATACGTTCTTTGGATAACGAGTGCTTACTAATAAAGAGGTTTTAAAAAATACGATTCAAAATTCCATTTAAACTATATTTTTTAATTAAACCTGATAGAAATTATAAATATTTTAATCAATAACTTTTGTACCTATTATTACATTAAAACTGTTTTTTTAATTAAATTTTCGCTGATAAAATACATTTTTCTATACATTGATTAAATGTATAAAATTTATTTTAGAGAAATACTTTTTTATTTCATGAGTAATTGAATTTATACTCATTTTAATTGTGCATAAATATATAATTAAGAGTAAATTCTGAAAAAAAAGTGAAAATAAATTAATCTTGTCTGAAACATTATTTTATTGCGATAAATCAGACAGGAGTTCCAATTCCCTTCATTTTTTTCTTTAAATATGATTTTCCCGTTGAAACAAAACTTGGTTTTAAATGAAACCAGCGGGTGACCGAGCTCCGCTCGGAGAAAACAGGTATCGAAGCTAACTCGAAGATTTAAATTTTCAATTGTGATTTATCAAAATCAATACATGCCATAAGAAAATTTGTGAAACCATTGGTGAAAAGATAACCGGTTAAAGTGCACCATTGTAAACTATTCTAAACAAAGTTAGAGTTTGGAAAGGGAACTATTCTATACAAAGGTAAAGTAAAGGTAAAGGTTGAAGTCCAATATTTTTGACAAATTTATTTAGAAAAACCAAACATATATACATACATAAGAAACATATTATAAACCTATAACAGCATAAACATAAAACTTTATTAGTTCACCATATTGGCTATAGATGGCAGCACGTTACCGCTTGAAAATTTAAGTAGCCATTATGGCGAACTAATAAAGTTTGAAAATATCCTATCTGTAACTCCGAACTGCTCGACCGTAGCGCTTCAAAACTGGCGCCAATCGATTCCTCGTGGCCAAAAACTCCAGATCCCAAGTTTACCGTTTATTAATTCTGGGGCGATTTTCGACTTGGCAACCATTCCTCGTATTATAGTATTAGATAAATAAATGTAATATATATTTATATATCATAAAATATTCGACACATCGAAAGGAAAAATTATATATAGAAAATTACCCTCGAAATTCTCGTTAGCCTTTCATAATGATAATTTTAAACTTTTATCATTTTCAAAACAATTTAAAAAACAGCTTTAAACTTATTTAATTTTTTTTAATTTGCAATTTTTTTTAATCCCTTTATTACACATAAACTATTTCTAGAATAAATTTAAAGCATTTGAATTAATATTATTTAAAAATTTGCGTATAAATAGTAGTAACATAAAAAGCTACCTCGAATATTACTCACTAAAAGTATTTCAATTCCCGATACTTAAAACTAAGAAATAAGAGTCAAAATCAAAAAGGAAATGTTATGTTTGAAATATGTAAAAAATGTGAATTCGTTTTTAAACATAAGGCTAACAAATAACAAAGAATTATTAAAACTTGTTGAATCAGAAATAATTTAAACTTTTATTAAAAACTTATTGCTTCATCGGGGTTAAAAATTCTTTAAAAGATTCAGTTAAATACTTGCTCTTAATAAATTCTTCAATAAAGTATTTCGAAGCTTTGAAATTTGATATATAATTCAATTAAAAGCTTTAAGCTGTTCTGATAAATTCTTTTATGCATTTTTTAAATTTTCTGTCAGTATTCAATCAGAAAAATGAGCTCACTGTTTTGCATCTAGTCATTTAACAATATAATTTAACACAATGTAAAATGTGATCTTTTCTGCATGCTAATCATATTTTAAATGTGAATCAAAATCTTAAATTCTTCTGAGTATTATTTAAACATTTGACTTAATTTCTTAAATCTGCTTTGCTAATATTGATTTATATTAAGGAAAGAAGTATAATATTTATATTTTATTTGTTTCATCGATTTTTCTATTAAAGTCAAACGAGAAAGAAGACTACAAATTTGCTAATGACCTTTATCAATAATTTTGGTGTTCTTCCAGAATTGTTACATTGCTGAATTATCATTCCTTATGAGCTTAAAAGTTGCTTAAAATCTTTACTCATCTATGTGAAAAATGCTTAATTTTTTTCAAAACTCTTTTAAATATGAACAGAAACTCGTATGAAAAAAAATTTATTTCATTGAAAAACATTGTTTTTTGAAGCATGATGTGAGATAAAAATCCTTTCAGCATAATATTTTCAGATGTTGGTGCATAAAACTTCCGAAATTTTGCTTAATTTTTCATTAATTTTTTTAATCTCACGAAGGTGCACAATTTTACCCTCCAAATATGTATCAAATTTATCAGCTCTAAGTCAAACAATGCAGACTATGAACTTCCGACATTGTGTTGTATACACGCAAGTACACACTTAAAGATTATTACATAACTGTTGTCAAATCATTTAATTTCAAAACATTTTAAAGAGATCGCTCTGTTTCAAACATCAAATCCGATAGTTTGTATCTCAAATTAGTAATAACTTAAAAACCAAGACGAATGATTATAACAACAAAACATATATCCATTTAAATTTTTTATTATGAATACATGTTCAAGTTTATTTGAAAAATAAATAAGCAGCAACTTTTAGATTTGTTGTAACGTGTCAATTGTAAACAGAAGCAAAAACTTTAAAATTCCATTTTTTGAAGATTACTGCTTTCAATTGATTACCAGAAAATCCTTAATACTTATTACTTCTAATATTACTCAATTTATCCATCCATTCTCTTAATTTTTTGAATTTGTGAATATAGCAAATGAAAATATTATTTTTCTATATACGTTTATTTTACTTAAAAATATTTGGAAAATTTGCAATAGAAGCATTTTAGATTGGATTGATCTTATTATTTTATTTTCATATAATAAGGTAGGCATCCAAGGTAGCACATCCTGTTGCACAATACTATACAATATTGTGCGATATTATATTATATAATTTAATATTTAACAATATTGTACAATATTACGAATATGTTTAATATCATACAATATCGTATAATATATGTGTGCTACTAGGGATACAAAACATCGCCGCTAACAGCAATTTTCCCGCATGACTTTAACATGAAAATAACTGTTCTTCGACAGTAGATTTAAAACTTATCAAAACAAATACACATGATATTAAGATTGGGTATTGAATTTTAAAATTTTAACCATTGAACCGTCACTCCATGATATAAGATAGAAATTAATATAATAAATGCATCTAATAAACATTTATTATTATTTGTTATGTTATATTGAATTAATTAATTTCTGATTTCTTTCATAAGATAATTAATGAAGTAAGAAATTCTCCACCAATTACAAAGGATCTTATCCTTTTATTTAAATACATGGACAAATTATTTTCAAAACAATTCACAAAATATTATTAATAGATACATTTAAAAATTATCTAAGCCCATCAGCGCATTATGAACAAAAAAATATTTTTTTGGCGAGAGCTCATAATTTTCCAAAATGCTCAAAATTCTTGATTTTTCAAAATACTCACAAAAGATTGCCAGCTGAATTTTAAAAAGCTAATTTATTTCCAATTATTTTTGATAATTTCAATTTTTATAACATTAATATTATACACAATTCTTTAAATGAATATAATATAATAAGTTTTAAGTTGAAAGAAAAAATGCGATATGCTCAATGAGAATGCTGTTTTACATCATGGTTATGACATTTTTTAAATAAAATAGATATTTTTGATTAATACTAAATTAAAACTCATGTTATTAGATTAATTATTACCTTTTTTAAAAAACTGAAAAATATTTTTAATTAATATTAGATATTAATCAATGTCGAACTTTTCCACATGTCGCTATAGAGAAGCCAGAGTTCCTAATTTTCAGACTAATTTGTAATTGTTTTCTAAAAAATTCAAAATACGTGCTTTTCATCTCAATACATCGCTTGTTGTACAGAAAATTTATAAAATTTTCATAGAATCAGTACTAAAAACTTTTAAATAGCATTTTAATTCTTAAAATGTATCAAATAAACGATCAATAATAAACAAAAAATATAGTATATAACAAATTGCATTGAATGTTTGGAAACTTCACGATCATTCTATGTAATTCGTTATTTAGATAACCGGATGTTTTCCAAATATCAATATTTATACGATTAAATAAAACCAAAATATGCCATTTTTTCTTAGAAGAATTTAGTTTTCTTAATAAAACCAGAAATTCGCAGAAATAAGCATTACTTTTTAAAAATGTTCATCACAAAAATCACATAAAAGAACATCAACTTCGTCTACCTTCCATATGTCTCAAACTGTGATGTTAGAACAGTTGGTTCTAGCAGAAGTTTGGGATCTGCCATGGTTAAAATACGGAAAGATGTTTTATTCACCTTTATTTTTCTTTGTATTTCCTTTCTGAGTAAGTACTTGTGTGTTTGAATTTGAAATGGTTTATCGAATCACTTTTGAGACTTAATGCATTAGCAAAGAGATATTTTTAGAAATAATCAATTTTAAGATTAAATATATTTCGTTGTAACTTATATATCAGTGTTTTATACTTCTTATATTACAACGATAAATAAAATGTGTATAATGTTTTACTAATTATTTATTTATTTCAAAATTATATTTGAAAGGTAACAAACTTTAAATTGTTAAAGAAAACGCTAATTAATATATGGCCTTTTTCTGCTCTTTTAAAATTTAGTCTTTTAATAAAAATTATCATTTTAAGAATGTAAAAATTCTCATTAAATGCAAATGTTTCGAAATATGAAGTATGACAAGTTTTGCAGAATTGTTTATTTTACGCGCAATTACCATCTTTCTTTTCGTTTCGATAAGGTTATGAATGAGTTCATGTATTCGTTTCTGCTTTTATAATTTTTAAGTGCAAATTTTAATTGTTTATTTATTCTTAAAAAAATTAATAAACCATGCGCTGATGAAATTTGAGGTGTAATTTTATACCTCTATTCTGAGCATGGTCTAAATAATTTTTTATAAATTCATATCATTATTATATTTTTACTACAAATTTAAACTGACTCTATTATAGAAATATATTTAAGAAATATATCATAGAATTTACTAATTTTCTAGTATTTTATGAAAAACAAGGGAAAACGTGAATTTCTCATAGCATTTGCGTACCATGTTAACACGATATCATAATACAATGTGAGACGTCAAATGGTGAACTGTTATGTTTAATAAAATAGAAATGATTTTTTTTCTTTAATTTAAAAGTGTCAATTTTAATGGGGTACGAAATTAAAGGAAAGGTTTATCTATCTTATGCATCGAATTTTATACCATAAATATTTTAGTGGCAATCGCTTTTCGCAACTAGCTATTTCATCTTGGATATTTGTTTTCCTGATTACAAAACTGTGTGAAAATAATCATTTAAAATGCAATACTTGATACCTAAAGTAGCTAAAAATATGAATTAAATTACTTAAATATTTGAAATGAAGCTTTTATATACTAAGTAAAAGTTAAATGTCTAAACAAGCATAATAGCAAAATTTTAGCTAATTAGTAAAGTTTTAAAACTTATTAGAGACTGGTGCATCTCAGATTTTAATAGTAAACTCCTAGACCTCTTGATCAGAAGATTGAGATAAATTATTAAATCAGTTGAATAAGAAACCACCAAAAATTAACACATTAATATGAAATTTGCTTATAAGATCAGAAAAAAGATTCAAAAGGCTAGAAAATGAAGCCTGTAAGGTAAATAAACGTTTCCAATGGTAAAAAAAAAAGACAAATGACGACAGAGAATGTACAGAATCTGTTTCATGATGGAAAATTATAATAGGATTGTAATTTTAATGAATATGAGAAATGAGATTAATATAGGATTGTAATTTAATTAAAATAGGATTGTAATTTTAATGAACATGAGAAATGTAATTAATATAAGATTGTAATTTAATTAAAATAGGATTGTAATTTTAATGAATATGAGAAATGTAATTAATATAAGATTGTAATTTAATTAAAATAGGATTGTAATTTTAATGAATATGAGAAATGTAATTAAAATAGGATTGTAATTTAATTAAAATAGGATTGTAATTTAATTAAAATAGGATTGTAATTTAATTAAAATAGGATTGTAATTTAATTAAAATA
>JAPMOQ010032104.1:2698921-2713598 GCA_026543055.1 Argiope trifasciata
AAAATAGGATTGTAATTTTAATGAATATGAGAAATGTAATTAATATAAGATTGTAATTTAATTAAAATAGGATTGTAATTTCAAAGAATATGAGAAATGTAATTAATATAGGATTGTAATTTAATAAAAATAGGATTGTAATTTTAAAGAATATGAGAAATGTAATTAATATAAGATTGTAATTTAATTAAAATAGGATTGTAATTTAATTAAAATAGGATTGTAATTTTAATGAATATGAGAAATGTAATTAATATAGGATTGTAATTTAATTAAAATAGGATTGTAATTTTAATGAATATGAGAAATGTAATTAATATAGGATTGTAATTTAATTAAAATAGGATTGTAATTTTAATATAGTGCATTTTTAATGTTTCAAATAGTATAAAGGGTTCAAAATGTATAATAGATTAGGACATAGATTTAAAATGTTACGTCCTCCTCTACTTTTTTAAGCAATTTGATTAAACGATTCTTAATAAAATTGTCAGATTATTCCTATAAAATTACCAACCACATTTATTCCGTTACTTGAAACAGCAATTGATAGTTAGACAATTTTTTACTGAAATCAGAATATCCTGTATAATGTATATGTAAATGTGTATATCATAGTGTCATTCTCTGTATAGTGTATATCATATACAGAGAATAATTCATTTTACGAGACATGCCACACCGGTCTAGCCTATTCGTAAGAGGTTAGATAGCTAATATATCATTTCTTCTAAAAGCCTATGTCTTACAGGGTTTTTTTATTCACCGATCAAGAAATGTGAATATAAATTATCGCATCTTTCAGAAATCGATTAACGTTTTCAAGTGTCCTCATCTGACATGATTTGGTTCGATGTATATAAGCGTCTCTAACAGAGTTTCGTATTTCCAGTCGTTAAGGGAAATATATTGAGAAACAACTCACCATCTTGCTTGTATGTTTAGAAACATAATTTCCAGAAATTTAAAATAGCAAAAAATTTAATTCAACTAACAAGTAAAGAATATTCGTTCTCTTAGATATCCAAATAGGCTTAAAAAATTTTAAATGAGACAATTTTAATAAACAATTTTAATGTGGCTGATAATGTGAATATATTTGCCTACCTTTGATAATTTCATTTTTAATAATTTTTTTCAAACTAATTTATTTTGTAAAAAAATGAAATTTTAATTCGTCTTAAATTATTATATTAAATACATATATTAATTTTTATCTACGTTTTTGAAAAAAATTTCTACAAGATCTTGATTTATATATTATTATGATTGTAACTTTCTCAATAGTACAAAAAAAATAATGAGGTAATTTGCAATTTAACAACCTTTATTCCATTTTCTTAATACTTAATGACACTTTTTAGAAAGCTATGTTTTCTTGAAAAATTTAAATACAAATTAAAGTACTTAAGCTATATTTCTGTCAGTTTTATGTACATTGAAAATGAAATCCACTTTAAGTATCAGTTATATCATCCCTATAAATTCAGTAATTCGTAAAAATGACAGAACAAAACTTAAATAATTTGAATTAAGAAAGAAGTGCACTCCTTTCTGAAATACGTTTAATCTTCCTTTAGTACTTCACTGTTTTAAGACATATTGCTATTAAGAGACATTAATCTGAGGAAGAAAAAAATTATGAATTTTATACTCTAATCTTGTTTTTAACCGGCATTTTTCAAAGATGAATGAGCCGAAGTATACTTTAGCAACAAATCTTTTTCGGTGACCAGATTGCTTTCAGGACTTTCTCCAAGCAAAAAAAATACACAAGAAAATTTTGACAGATTCTTAAGGAGGCAGTTACCTGAATAAATTATCTCAGGTAAGCGACTCATATAGTTTATATGAAGAAACAAAATGAGATTTTTATTTCAAGTTATAGTTAGTTTGCCCAGGTATTGAGCTGTGCACAGCTGTGAAACTAATATATGCATGCTAAGACAGTCTTTTTCCCTACTAGCAAAAGCTAGAGTGTTGCAGTCGACCACAAAAACTCCAACCGATACTGCTTCTTTCATTGGTGGTGGAATGATAGGCTGTACACAAGAAAAATGGTTGAGGTTTATCATTGTAAATAATACTTGCCATTATTCGGATAATGATTGTAACACTTTCCTTCATTCAATAAACCCGCATGGCTCAAATTGAATGTGGCTTAGGTCGACCTTGTGTGTTTGGAATCTAGAGCTCTTCAGGTATCAATGTGTTCCGTCTGCTCAGAGGGGCTAAACCTCGAAAAACCTCAGATTCGGGCAGCATTTCCTTTCCCCATCTACTTGCCTTGTTATTAAACTGAATTCTGAGTAAGTCAAATGAGCATGGGTAAGTATCTCGGTAAGTTGAGTATGTATGGGCAAACTTAAAATGAAAAAAAAATTATTGCGTAGTTTGTATGGTTTACTTTGGAGGATTTGATCAAGAGAAGATGCCCTATTTCTAAGTTATCTTTGAATAATTTTATTAAATCAAGTAAGACGTGAACCATCAGTTTCATAATTTTATGATTCATAAATTAGTCTAGCTTTACTAGAACAAACGAGAGCAATAACACCGGTTTTATTTATTTTATGACTAATGGTACTTGATTAGCTTTACTATCCCAAGTAGGATTAGCCGCCAAATATATTCATTTTATTAATGAATAATCACAGAATGTATTAATCGCTATCACAAAGAGTTTTAAGAACGAAAGGTAAGAAAAGATTTAGCTGCATATCAGGTTTTAAAATTCACCGTACATTGCCCTATTGAAACTTTTACATGTGAATTTACAAATAATAAAATTCAGATTTCTAATTACTTTTTCCAGCTGAAAATGTCTGCATAGTAAAAAAATAATTTATTATAATTGAATATTTTTTTCAGGTTCGACATTCCACGATTGTTGGATAAAACAGAAAGGAGGCAGCAGGTGTATAAATAACATTGTTTATGAAAATAAAATAGTTATGAAGGAACGAATATATATATATATATATATATTTGAATTTAAACTTTTCAATCATCTTTTTAACTTTTCCTTTTTAGGTGCAATTTAATTTTCATTGAAACACTCCTTACTTTCCCTTTCCAAATGTAAGATGAATAACCTTGAGTATACTTGCTTTTCAAGAATTGCCTTCTATACTGATAAATTTTATTATTAAAATATCACAAAAGTGTGTTCGTATATATTTAATTGATGTGAAATTCATCATTAAATTAATCAATTCACTTAAAAATATGTAATTAAATAGATTAATTTCGTCATTTGATTAATAAAAAGATTTTAATTCTTTATAGATGTGTTGTTATTAATTTATCTTTCTTGGTCATAATAAATTCAGATACATTGTTAATATAGCGTTAAACAAATGAGAATGTTAAGAATTATATCTTTCTTTACATAAATTAATAACATTTTAAAAAGAGGAATTTTAGTAAGAAATACATGTTAGTCAATACTATTAACGTTGAGAAAATTAAGTAACTGAGGCCATAAAAACAAGATGAATATATAATAGAAATTTTTTTTTTCATTATATAATCGAAATAATTTATTTCATTTGTTTTGAAATATGTCTTTTTCAGTATAAAATATATAGCTGAAAAATTTCTTTAAAAAATTCATTACAATTTTTCTACTTTTTTAACGAAATGTATTTGGAATAAAAGCACAAATGTAGTCTTTAACTTTTTAGATCGCTACAGATTTGTAAACCAAATTTTCAGTGGCAAAATTAGCTGCCTTTACATTGACTGTGCGCATGTGAACAAGATGGTATAATAAAAAAAGCAGGTTAGTTACGTGAAATTTAGTATGTTTCTACCCCAAAAAATATATAAATCAAATCAGGAAATCAGTACGTTTATTGGTAATTGTGTGTTTATTTGCTCTTTTCTGGAAGATAAATACAGCTCTGAAATACAACAAACTATGGAATGGAATTAAGTCTATAGTCTTCATAACAATTTGACCGATTTTTATGAAATTTCATCAGATCTAGTAATGAAATTACTGACTGAATATTGACGTTATTGAAATTGCACTTTTTTTCTTTCATAAAAGCTGATAAGATAATAAATATTTTTCTCCTTTAGGTATAGACAATGAAATACAATAAGAAATTTGAGGATATATTAAAAGTGGCATGATGCAATAATAAAAAAAAATTTAGATAAACAAAAAGTATATTTAAAAAATATTTCCTGGATGAAAATTTTTAAACCCTCCAACTAAATTGGTTTTATTTAAAAAGATAAATTTAAAATTTCAGGAGTGTGTGAAAATTACTACTTACAATAATATTCAATAAAAAATCATTCAAACACAGCTTCAAAATTTCCCATGCCCAACTCAAAGTACACATTTGAGCCTGCGTCGGTGATTGCAGGCATGTTTCAGAATGCATGGCGTGAAATGGACTATCGCCTGGATATTTTCCGCGAGACCAAAGGAAGTCACATAGAACATCTATAAAGTATGTATATAAAATTTTGAGGTTCCATCTACATTAGGTATTAATTTTATCTATAAGTTTTTTATTGTATAGCTATGACCGTTTTTAATCTTTATGTTCATTTTGAATTATCCTGTATATTTATGCCAAATTTGATATATTGACGTCAGAGGGCCTGTTCTATTGAACGCCAACAGATAGACGCATTTCCTTTAATTACTTATGATGATTATTATTATTCCCTTTATATTATAATAATAGTATGCATTCACGCAAAGAATAAATTTGGTGTGAAGAATATTTTCATGAAAAACCAGATCTTGTACAACATTAATCTTTCACTGAGTATCTTAATCTATTCTAAATTAACCGAAAGGAAGATAATGGAATTTATCTTCCTCTAACACTTTATTTAAAAAATCATTTCAATTTCACCATTTCTAAAAATGTTGTAACTTAGCTAAATAATTGTTCAATTAATTTGTGGGCAATTTAACAGAAACAAAAGTTCCTTATTCACGATTCTGCCTTGCAGAATAAGCAACTATTCAACATTTATAAAAAGAATAACACCTTTTTTTGCTAGAAATAAATTTCATTGCCAGTTTCTTTTGTAAATAATAGCACTCGAAATAAAAGACTCCCCATATCATGACAGAAGCAGGCTTATTCAAAGAACGATCACAGAAGTCATTTCCTTTTTCAAAAAGAGGAGAAAAAGAAAAAGAAATAACACGGTACAAAAAAAATAATAAGGCTGTTAAAACAAAATCAAGACCATGAACTCATTAGCAAAATAAATGAATCTTATCTTCCGAAAGCAATTAAGTTTCTCCTCAAATATCAAAACTGGTGAATTCTTATGCAGAATAGAAAAAGGTGATTTGTCTGTTTAAATATTGCATTTAGTTTGTTCAAACATACTACGAAATAATGAAACAGATATAAAATTTATGTTACGTTGTTTTTACAGCTATGCACATATTCCAGTTTCAAAAAGTTGAATTCGACATAAATACAAGATCTAATTGCTTTTAATAACAAAGTTATTATATATATATTGTTACGAACCTGTGGTTTTGCTTTCCCGCGCTAATACTGTCAATGTAAGGAAGACAGATTGACAGTAATGTGTATTGAATAGTGAATGAGTGTGACGTCAGAGGTCACAAGGCTTGGCGACAAACTTGGCGACCATTTGGCGAGTTGGCGACGAATTTGGCGACTTTGGCGACAAAATGGAAAGTCCCGAAACATCGAGAATTTTCCCGATCCGTCCACTAGGAGCCGAGATCCATCTAGAACGCTCCTGATTGGTCCAGAAGATGTTAGCCCGCCTACTACAGGTATATATAAGGAAGAGGGCTCCAGTAGAGTGAATAAATCGAGACGGATAAAGTCGAAGCGAAGCAGCGGAGAAAAGGGAAAGGAGATCCGAGGAAGAATCCAGTGGAATCAAGCCGAAGTGCGGCAGTGGAGATAAGCCGAAGCTGTACGGCCTGGTGTTCAACGAAGACAAGTAGCGCTGTGGAATTTATCGAGAAGACCTAAGAGATAGAGGTCTTAAACTGTAGAGTCCTGAACGGAGGACTGCTAATCTCTGTGTGGCATATACTGACGAAGCCTGCGTCGTGTGTCGTAGCCCGTTGTGCCGTCGTCGGGAACGGAGCTGTCCCAAACTAAGGAGTAGTCCCGTTGTGCGAAGTAGTAAGTCGACAGCAGAGGCAAGAAGAGACAAAGGAATAGATCAGCCTGTTCTGGAGAGACCCAGGAGGTGTAAAGCGAATCCCATAAAGATTCCCTCTCCGGCTGAATCCTGTCTAGCCGCTCTGTAGACATTGTCACTACAGAATTTCTGCCTGTGGACTACTATCTGCAGTGTGTTGTCCTGTGTGTACGTCTCGACTGTAAATAGCTATCACCTGTACATATTTGTGTTGTGAATATTTGTCGCCTGTGTGTTGTCCTGTTCCTGTAAATAAACGTCTGCGTGTATTCAACTACTAAAGGACTGATCATTGTTGTGTGTGCTCATCATCATCTAACACCATACACAACCACTATATAATATATATACGAAGTAAAAAAAAAGAACCCGACGGATTAATAGAAGAAATCCGTAACAATATATATATATATACCAAAAAAAATATTATTTTCGTTTTATATCTGGAGAAAATAACAAGTACACCTTCTAAGTTCGATCTAATGCTCGTTTTACAAACAAGTACAGAAAAGTGTTCCTAAATTTAATTTCCTATAAACATTTATAAAACAGACTAATTGGGATTTATTTTTCCTTTTATTAACATTTACATTTACTTCCTGACGACCTTTTATTTTATTGTAACAAAAAAAAAATCCTGCTTCTTTATCATGTGATAGCATGCTGTTGTTTTGGTTTGAGATTTTGAAGAAAGGACAGAAAATAAAGGTAAGGTTGCAGGACGTTATCTTTCAATGAAACACAAAGAAAATGGGAATCAAAGCAAAATAGCCAAGTGAGGAATCGAAGATTATACAGATATATTTTTTAATTATCCATTTTTCTAGCTCGCAAAAAAAGAAATTATAGCTCAAATGACGGAAAAAAATCGCTTTTCTAAAAGGTGACGATTGCCCGACATGATAGTCAGTTGATCATTCAAAACCCATTTAACTGGATTTTTGAAAGAGAAAAATAATCTAGACAAAAGAGAAAATTTTTGAAGTCGTAAGATTTTGGGATTAAAAAAAAACAGTTTTCTAAATATCTACGCAGTCATGTGATTTTTTCAAAGCTAATGGATTTAAATTGGTTTTTCAAGAAAAAATATCCTGGCTTCGATAAAAAACTTAGAAGTCAATTGATTTCGAGATGGTAAAAAAACAACCCTTTTCTAAATATTTTTGATGGCAAATTAAGAGCCATGAGAGACCATGATATTTTTCTGTTGGATTGTTACCAGTTGAGTTTAAAAAATAAAATCCTCACAGGATCACTTGAAATTTGCTATAGCAGATTTCAATTTTTATTATAATTATTTTCAAAATAATTCTTCCTTTTATTGCTATATTTTTTTTTTGATTTCATGGTTGCTATTATCATTTTCATTTCGGCTAGTGTTTGTACAAATTCTGCAATGCTTTACACATTTCTCCATTCATATACTTATTACAATATTGAATTCAAAAATCGTATACATCTTAAAGTTTTAATAATTAGATATTCGATTTCTAGGGTTAACACACACTGATAAGAACAAAATGAATTAAGTCTGATATCAAATAAATTTGTTTACGGAGCTCAGTCTACAAAAACTGATAATATTATTTAATGCCTTTATCACTCTTTTGTTAATGTCAATGCATATATTTTCATAGTAGAAAACATCTGTTAATTGCTTTTTCTCTATTTATTAAGGCAAAAATGAGAGAGTTTGTTAAAGTAAAATATAAAAAAATCGCTTTTTTTCCTTTTTTTAAAAGAAATTATTAAACACAACAATACTGCAATTTAATTTCGTCTAGCATTACTTTGTAAATTTAAATAATAGATATAAATATATACAATAATTCATTTCTTTTCTGCCCTGAATTCAGAAATGAAGGATAATCAAAAAATTCTCATCAACACTTCTCTGACGTGGTGTGAAAAAAATTAAGGCCTACAGCATTTTTCATTGCTTCCGATCTAGCTGAGCTGAAGAAAGTAACCTAATTATTATCGGTAGCACTATAAATAAATATTGTTTTTCATCTTAGACTTAATATTAGATAAATGACTTTCGGTCATTTTCTTCTTTATGATACAATTATTGCAATTTTTAAAATATTTTTCCGGAAAAGCATCATATATATCATTTATATGTTTACCAAAAGATAATGAATATGAAAATTAATATAAGTTTTACAGAATTTTAATATTCTAACTTGATTTGTAAACATCAAAACAGCATAAATGAAATTCGATATAATAAAATTAATCAAAATATACATATTTGTGTAATTTTCGACCAAGTTCTTCTAAGGGAGGAAGATTAAACTTTGATTATGTTTGAAACATTGGCATAAACAATGAAATTTAACAAAATAACCTCTCCTTGAGATATTTTTACAAAGATATTTTAATATGCGTTTTCTTATCAAATTGACTGTAAATGTTACATCTTGCCTCATGCCTTGATCTGCTCTTTTCGTTTTACGAACATCAACTAAATTATCTTTCAAAAACAGATAAAATAAAGATCCTTTTATAGTTATAATTTATGCATATGGTACACATAATATGTCATTCCACTTCAGGCTAGAAAATAATATTCTAATAATATTCTTTAGCAATTGAATTTATTGAAATTTTTTATTTCGCATTTAGTGGAAACTATTAATGCATTTATTTGTCTGCAAGTTATCGAGCCCCACAATAAAGGCAATCAATAATTGTTGCTGTTATTTCCGTTTTAATACACGAAGAGTCATATCTCACAATCAATTAAAGTAATTTTTCAATTAAAGAAAGAATTGTAAAATACAAGGTAATTATGAAGCAATTAGAGAAGTGATAATTATTTTAATCTAATGCTGGTATAAACAACCTATTTATCAGCTAATATGATCTAAAATATCGACACAAATTCTGAAATCCAAATCATAGGTATAAAAGTTCATTTCGAAAGACTGTTATTCTTTTACATAACATATCTATTACAATGTGTTGCATAAGATTTTTGGGAAGTCATTTGGGATAGAACGCTGTGAATAATACTTTATACGAAAGTGTAGAAGTAATGGAGATAGTTTTATATAGAAGTGCCCTAGAAAATTGAGAAAACGTGATGGCACACTGAAGGAGAGATTTACAAAAAATAATATAATAGAGCATTCTTGGTTTTTTGTCATGTTCTCAAAGTCAAAATTATTTATGTCTTTTTAAAGCAGAGGTTTCCATACTGTAGAGTGGTTTCCCCTATGAGTACAAGGAAATACTCCAATAGAGGTTATTCAGAACTAAAAATATTAATAAAAAGGACTAAAAAAATAGAAACTATTGTCATAGAAATATTTGTTTCCTGAGATATGAATCTGTTTTATTTCTATGACTGGTTTTAAGTACTTTTTATGACAAATTATTGCTTACAACTATTTTGATTTGCTGTGGCTGGAAAGATATTAAAGAAGAAAAACTGTTTTTATATAATCACATTATTCTGACTTAAAGGTTTTGTGGCCAACAGTGTCCAAATGCTTTCAATGAAGTGAATATCTATTAAATAGTTTTTCAAAAATAAAGGGATTACCTACGATTTCGAACTCTGTAAAAAGAATTAGATCCCTCAAATTAATTTTTTTAATATAACAGAATATATGTGCAAGCGCAGTTTGAATACTAATAATGAAGTTTTTGTTTATTAAAAAGTGAAATATAAATAGGAAGATCATATTCAAAATAAATAAGAATAAGGAAATTTGAAACAAGATGTCCAGTAAACAATACTGTTTCACTATAACCTGAAAAAATCGCATAACTAAATATAAAATTCGTTTCAGTTTCAAAACCAATGTTTGTATCAAAATATTATTGAGAATGTTGTTGTTAATTTCATAATATTTCTTTTTAAAAAATTTGAAATTACAAATATAATTATTTTAAAAAAAATTTAATACCTTTTTTAACACACTTCAGAGGTCTTTTTTCAGTGAAGTTTAGTTTAGTTTAGTAATATTAACTTCCCGTTTAAAGCACCACTTGGGCTATTTTGAAAGGGACCTCGTAATTTTGAACCACGGTCAGATGACAAGGACGACATCTGAGCTGGCAATCCCCCCCCCTCTCCACACCACGACAGAGGGACGACTTTTGGCACGGACGTTTAACGTGCACCAGACCCGCTTATTCGACTGTTCTTCGGCGGAATCAGGTCTTGAACCTGAAACTCTCCGGTTCCGAAGTCGAGATTTTACCACCAGGCCACCTCGGCCCAAGTGAAGTTTAGCATAGATTATATACATATTTTTCCTGTTTTGCGTTTCATGTAAATAAACTTATTTCATACATTATTTTTTTTAAGGATATATGTTACTTTATATATATACTCACTTAAGGTGTATATAAATATGGAGAGACTATCATTAAAGAAAAAGAACAATCTAAATTCTGAAGAATAAAATGGATGTATGATTATTCAGAAGTTTCGAATGCTATATATAATTAAGTTATAGTATCATTAAATGTTTGCATTCGTATCTAAAAATTTCATAAACCAGTTAACTACAAACCATGCATAGTGGACGAAAAAATGAAACATGGTACTTTTTTTTATCGACTTTCTTGTATATTTGTATTGCGTTATACTTCGTAGAGAGTGAAAATGAAGAATGATTTCAGTTAATTCTTATCGTCCATTTTATTCCAAAATGTGCAAATAAGGAGAAGGAATTAAAACAGTTAATTTATTTCTTTAGTTGCTATGATCCAAAATTTAACAAAACTCTACAATTCTGATATTAAAGATGAAATGCTAAAATAATTTTTTGAGCTATTGTGTTTGCAACTGCGCGAATAGGTAATTTGTTTGACAGTCAACCTTTGAACACATTTGTATTCTTTAATAAAATATAAAATTCACGTAATAAAATCCATATATAATACTTTGCTGCATTTTTAAAAAATTATCATGCCCATAAACTCATTTTTTATTAATCGTAGAACATTGGTTTCAAAAATCTATAAATTTGATGTAAAGCTTACATTTCACAAGTATAAGTACTTAGTATAACTACTTGTGTTTCTGAATATTGCATTTATATTAAGCAGTCATTTTTTTCATAAGGATCAGTGAAGATAAAGCGAAATTTCAATGTCGATATTTTCTAGAACTTTGCATGTTTTATGTATAAGGAAGTAAAGACTAATTTAGCAAATAAAACTATAAAACATATTAAAGAAAATAATGCTTCAATTTCTTTTAAGTAAAAAAAAATTGAATCAACAAGAAATGCATAGATAAATGATTAATTGCAGAGAAAGATAAACATAAGAATAACCTTCTTAACATTATGCAACTGAAAATAAATTTAAGTTTGCTTAGTACTATTTCCTTACGAATTACAATAAACCTTCATTAAAATAATAAAAGGATCTCCTAGGGATTATAAGGAAAAATCCTATACTAACAAAACTATTTTTAAATTCATGCCTTTGGTTGATTTCCCAAGAGAAATAAAGTTCTTCATTTCCACACAGAATAAATCTACTATATTCCTATACAGCCCATTCGCAAATTAGAATTAACTCAGTATGTAATCAAAAACCATTTTTATGCATTACTTTCAAACGTTTGTTAGCCTAATTGACTTTGGGTATAATGTTCCATTTTTATATCTTCGAATAATAGAGCGTTATTTTAGCTTTTTTTGGATATTTATTTTTTATTTTCATATTTAACTTGCAGATTCTACTAAAAGATTTTTTCATCGCATATTTTTTTCGATATGTGTGCAGTTATTAGAATTAAGAAAAAAACTTGTCTTCTAGATTCTAGAACAAAAATAAATATTCAATACAAAATGGTATTATTACAAACTAAAAATTACTAAAATACTTATTCAAAATTTCAAAGAATGATGAGAGAAACGTTCGCTAAAAGAAAAAAAGAAAATTCCTGTTTATAAGTACAGAATACTAAATTAAGATTATTTTGTCTAAAAGGATACGAGAAAGATAGTTTCATATCCCCTACAAATGATTATTTCATCTAATTTTATAAAAATAGGAAATATGAGGAAGAAATAGGAGATAGGATGTAACTAATGAGAATTGCCATATCATTTAAAAAGTCAGTTAATAAAACATATTATAATCCATAAATTCTGCGTGATTGTAACCATACAATCAGTGGGAATGGTTGACCGGAATTGACTTGTTTATTTTCTGTATTATTAACCTCAGACCATTGGACAATAATAATAGTGGGGAAAGAGACTGCTATTATGCGATATTTGGTGATTAATCACTGGAATTCGGTTATTACACTAGCACCTGAACACCAAATATGTATTTGGGACTTTTTCTGACAAATTTAAAACAAAATTTAATACATGACTACAGTAGTAGTCATAAAAATCAAATATTTCATGTGTTGAAGTTATTTTGTATTTGACTTATAAAGTTTACACGCATGTTGATGAAAGACTACAGATGAGCAATCTTTTGACAAATTCAGTTCCAAAATTGATAAATTTTAAATCTAAGAGCCAAATTTGATGGAGCCAGTTCTCTTAATTGTGCAGTTATCTTGTTAGCTTATATTCAAAGAACCGTACAGATAAAGATTCCCTGAATGGGTAGCATGCAAAATTCTACGGAAATCTACAAATGCAAATCATATATGAAAATTTATCTTAAATTAATTCAACTAACATGTTCACAAAAGAACATGAGTATAGCGTCTGCTCACCAAATATTTCTATTACAAGCAAATAATTGGGTAAATTCCAAAAGCTTTCCAAGATATAAATGAAATAATAAATGAATAATATCATGTGCCAACCAGATATATTTTATCTAGTCAGACCATATTTCATCTAGTTACAAGTGTAAAAGGTTAATAGAAAAAAAAAATTTTTAAACTTTCTAAATTGTCATCGTTGAGAGAATGACCTCAAGGGGTGCTCTGGGTAGAAATTTAATACAAATGTTTTTTAAAAACGTTGACTGTAAAATTACGAAATATTCTACTATTATTTCTTAAAATATTTGTCAGGGCCTGGTGGTAATGTTTGGATTTCGGAGACGGATAGTTTCAAATCGGAAACCCAATTCCACAGAAGAGCCATCATATAGGCACGTTAAATCCATCAGTGTCAAACCTCCATCCGTTAGTATGGTGTGGTAGATTGGAGAGGGTTGTCTGCCAGCTCAGGTGTCGTCTTTGCCATTTGATAGTGGTTCAAAATTACAAGGTCTATTCCTAAATAGCCCTATGCTGCTTTTAAACAGGACGACAATATAATGAAAGTCAAATTTTTTTCTCATAAATTTCATTTTTTTTCTTTACAATAATTTTTAACGGTGTCTAAAAGAATGAAAAAAAAAGTTTTGATATCCCCCTCATTTTCAAAAGATTATAGATGACCAAGACTCAAAACTGTTAATCAGGTGATAGTAAAATGATTGTGTGCTTTATCATAATTTATTAAAAATTAGCTTTTTATGTTAAAATGTTGTACAGGGAAATATATAAATTCCAAATACAGAATATATTTACAATTTTTAATAAACAAATACAGAACACTGTACAGGCTATACAGTAGCAGTGGAAGTATGAATTAAAAAAAAAGTTGAAAGGGAACTGCTACTTGTCTTCATTTTGTTTGCCGCACAAGATGAATTCTGTTGCAGCAATCACTAACGGTTTTTACCTCATGCCTAACTTTTACTGAATCCTGATAAGAAGTGAAAGCGAACATGCTGCATTGGGTAAATATACAAAAAACTCGAGAGGGAAAAATACCCTTCGGGTGGTCTTAGATGGAATTTTTGAGATGAGAATTTTTTAGCAATGCTTTTTAAGATGAAATAGAAAGCAAGGTGCTATAAAAGTGTAGGATAAATTAGAATCACAAGGTATTGCGATAACTAGTAAAAACTGCACAACGGATTGACTAATATATTATTGCATTGGCGGTACAAGAATTTTAAAGAAACAGGAAATATAGATATTAAATGTCACCTGCATTGCAGCAACATAAAAAAACTTAATTATCTAGTAATTATGTATAATTATTATAGCTCTGTGCAAACTATGTAATTAGACGCAATCCTACTTGTTCAGAATCCGATTTTGAAAAAACAAATCCTGCAGTTTAATATTTAATAAAACTTTGTAGTTGGTTTGAACTTCCGGGGGATAATCTAATACATTGAGGAAAATTAGGCAAAAATGTCCATTTTTAAAAAAAATTGTGGTAATTCAGAAAAAAATGAAAACTATAAATTAGTATTCTTGAAAAGAAGCCTTGTAATGAAGTAAAAGTCATCTTGGTTTGTTATGGTGGAAAACCGCGGATTCAAAAATTTCTAATTTATTAAAAAGTATAATAAAAATTTCCAAAACAAGAATCACTTGTATATATACATTTTCCCCTCTCCAAATATATATTATATATATATATTAAATATATATATATAAGTGTGTGTGTATGTGATTGTGTGTGTGTGTGTGTGTGTGTGTGTGTGTGTGTGTGTGTGTGTG
>JAPMOQ010032104.1:2713698-2727652 GCA_026543055.1 Argiope trifasciata
GTGTGTGTGTGTGTGTGTGTGTGTGTGTGTGTGTGTGTGTGTGTGTCATTAAAAAACTGCCGCTATGATGTTGAATTAATGATGCTTATTATGATTTATTCTAAGTTTATCTAATATTGTGATTACAATTTTTTTTCTGGTTTTAAAAAATTTATATAGATATATATATAATTTTTAAAAACCAGAAAAAGTTGAATTGAATTAGAATCGGTAACCCCTTAAGTTTATTTCTTAATTTTAAATAGATATGAAAAGGATTTTTGTGTAATAAGATATCTCGCAGCTGGAGCAGAATAACTGTATAAGGTCGATTGTCTTTAAATTAAAAGTTTAATACTCTTTAAAGAATCTTTATTAAAGAAATAATTACGTGCTAAATTATAAGTAAAACGGTTCGCATTTGTTTTAAATAATATTTTGCACATTTATATCATATGACACAATCGATAGAATCCCATTCAATAAAAACTATTAAGGAATAAAATTATTACATATCTTGAATATATTTAAAATGTATCTAGAATTCAGATAAATTTTTGTTCAAACAGCACTTAAAGAAAAATCATTAAAAAACTGCCGCTATGATGTTGAATTAATGATGCTTATTATGATTTATTCTAAGTTTAGCTAATATTGTGATTATACCTATTCGAGTATTCAATGCCTCAAAATTCTAAATTAAACCTTGAACTGTCACAAGTTAAAAATTTAAATAATCATTCAGTTTTTTTAAAGGAAGAATACCAATTCTTCTGGTTTATTAATTGTGATTCATGTCTATTTTTAAACTAAGCATGAGATGTTAAATGGCACTACATACATGTCTCGTAAGTAAATATTTTCCAATAATCTTAATGAATGTCTTTCGATCAAACGAAATTCAATACCAAATTATACATAAAGAATAATATTATATTTTAAAACTTGAATACTTTCTTATTTTCAGTAATTATGGCTTGAATTATAATCAAAATGTTGATTAATATTACTTTATCCATAGAAAGGATTGATGATAAGAACCATCCTCGTGAAAGTTAATTTTAAACAAAATCACACATCATCCTCATTAATTTAAAAAAAAATAGTTTGAATAGTTAAGTCATTGCTCTTCTAGTGACTAGCTTTGCTTAACTTGACTTTTTTGACACAAAGTTGCCAGAAACTTTTAAAAGTTTCCTTTAGAAGTAATCAAAAACCAGCTTTTTGTTCTTCTAAATATCCTTCATGGAAAGTAAAACTTCAATTAACCTCTCTCTTGAAATATTAATCAAAAATCGGACGACTTTATTTCGGCCCACGAGTTTCTTTGCGCTAAAGCTGACATTCTTAAAGCGCAAGCAGAAGAGAATCATCGATACGCACCAAATACTGACCTTCAAAAAATAATAATTTAGCCGCTCTTGAGGAAAATAAGAAAATATGTTAAGTAAGAATGGTTTTTAGATATTAATCTTAAAAAAACATTCTAAAGAGCAACGTAATAATGTTTTTTACCTAATCTGTCCTAAAATAGAGAAAATAATTTATAGAGGTCGAAAATTAAATTTATCTCACTAATATCCAAAATATAGCGTTTGGAAAAGGAGCCGATCATAAATCACATGGTATTCCAACAACAGCATAGACAGGATACAATTTGATATTAGATGGCATTTCTTACATTTACCATATGACCATAGCGTTAATTTATTTTATCCTGATTGGAATTTATAATATATAAACCAAGTTTCATGTTGAAAATGAATTTTACTCTCGTTAAAAGTAATTATATTTTAAAATCTTTTACTAGTATCCATTAGGTATTTACCGTATCTTGGTTGTTGACTTTATCTTATCAATTCTACTTAATCCGCGAGAGATGAAATAAGTAGATTTTGTTGAAACTACGAGAATATGATTTATAGATTTATTTTCAGGAGATCAATTGTAATGTATTAATATATCACTAAACACGCTTTAGAAAAAGTCATATAGTCATGCCTTTTTGGTGTTAGACGACAAATATTATATTTTTAGATCTAAAACTGTAAAGCGAAATTTTTTTTTCAAATATCAATTTCACGTTACAGATATCTGAATCCATTTTATATAGTTAAAATTGTTCTCAGATTTAATAACGAAGTTATTGAAAACAATTATAGCAACTTCCAGTCCTCATAAATTCGAATAAGCAGAATCACAAAGATTATATTATGATGCGATATTAAAAATACGAAAAGTTGTTTTGGAAAGAGAAGAAATCTAGACTACATGTTTTTGTGTTTTACGTGTGAAAATAAATGAAAAACAATGCAGGACATAAATTGTTACAATTAAGTTCATAAATTATATAGTGTGAATTTGGAAATTAAAAATTGCTTTTGCTTTAATTGGTATTAAAGAAATTGATACAATGTATATGGGAAGTCAATTTCTTTAAATAAAGCATATATATAATAATTTATTTTTTTACTTAAAAATGAATTTCTCAAAAAATTGATTGTATTATTTATAAAATGTGGGAATATAAAAAATAATAAACAAGAATTTCTTTATTAAAAGTACTTCTGTATCATTTTAGTTTTTAAAAATATTGAAAGTACCAAACAAGACAGTATTATTCTATTATTTATAAAATGAAGGAATATAAAAAACAATAAACAAGAATTTCTTAATTAAAAGTGGTTCTGTATCATTTAATTTTTTTTAATATTGAAAAGTACCGAACAAGACAGTATTCTCCTATTATTTCGTGTAAGCTATGGTTTAATTCCCTTTAATAATTTTTTGTACAATACAGATTACTAAAAACATGTTAAAATGCTTTATAACCCACTATAAAGCTCTCTTTCTGTCGTCAACGTTACGTATTCACTAATAAGAACTATAGCAATAAATACTAATTTTTTCTAGAAAAAGCATATTCACACGTATATAGAGCATTTTTCTATTTCACAAACTTGCAACTTCGACATTGAATTAATCATTAATCCATTTCTAAGAAAATGAGCATCCCGATTGCATGTTCAAAATAGCTCATCTGCGAAAATTGGCAATTTCTCAAAGTCTCATCCATATATCCGTCAATTATCCTCTTTTCTAAACTTTTAGAATTTATGGCTTCCTCTATCTCAATATCTTTCCCAAACGCAAATTGCAGGTAATGAAAAGCCTTTCTAGGAAGTGTTTCTCTTTTCCATGTTATTATTTCGAAAACGCAAACTCTGGCGTTCTAACGACGCAAAGTCATGCATGGTCTATGTCACAAGTTAATTGCATTTCAATGATCGTAGAACTTTTGTTATATAATCTATTTTATGCATTATTATATGTTTTCAAAATTTCGATATCAATCTATCTTTTGTCGCTCGATTACCTTATTACTTGCAAAGGAACATTGGCATTCATGGCGAAGCATTATATTTTAGTACATTTAAATTGTGCTTTAACATGAGAAAAAATACTAAAAGCAAACTTCAGATTAAAACTTACTTGTGAAAAGTTTTCGACAATCTGGAGGTTTCTTTTTTTTCAGTAATTTTTTTAATAATGCAAATATCAATTTTATATTATCAGTTATTCTCTACTTTGTTCTAGATATAACAAATAAATATAAATATTCATAAAATAGAAAAGACTATTGTTTCAACTGCCCCCCCCCTCCCTCCAAATTTCATTAGGTAACTAACTTATCTGAAAGCAAACTTAGATGCTTATTCTGGACAGCCGATTGTTTAATTCAAACTGATAAAACTGCTATTCTGTGTTTTTTCACATTTTGATATAGATAGTATCAATAATATAAATTTCTCATGCCAATGCGATTATATTATTGAGATAAGTCCTCATTTCTTTTCCTAATGTAAAAAAATTCGCTCCACAGAGCGAAATAGGTGTTGTTTCAGGTCCGCATTTTAAGTGCAACGTAGCATGGGATTTTTGTTGTCACGCAGTAACAGATACAGAAAGAAAAATTATTTCTGACTTCAAATATTGTCTATTCTTCTTATTTTTTTTTCTTCAGTAATTCAATTCTATTTGGTATGAAAGACTACAAATTAGGGTGATAGTTTAAACCTAAAATTTTGTCTAGTTTATTCAATAATATTTGCAATTTACGTTAAAATAATCCATATTTGCATATAAAAATACTGATCTAAATTACTTAATTATATTTTTAAATTTATAATATATCTAGTTATTGTAGTAAAATAATTGTTACAACATTTGTTTAGTTTTAATATAATAAAATTTTTTAATATAGTTTATTAAATTAATTATAATTAATATAATAATTAATTATAATTGATTAACATGTATGTTGATACATTTTACAAGCTCTTAGATTTATAGAATATTGTATACATATATAAAGCAGAATACAAAAAAGTTTTATTCGCACGTTCGAATTTTTATACTTTTTTTTTCATTCATGAATTCAAATTAAAGTGGAAAAGAAGAATATTTTCTGAAGATTGTCTTCCTCTTTCAGGTTATAATAATAAAAATCTGAATACTCTTTCTAGGTTTGCTTTGGTTCTAGGGAGCAAAAGTCATTTTTGGCCATGCTGCATCAAACACAAGATTTGTTCAAAAATTTATTTTATTACAAAGAAACAGTGCAAAAAAATATCAAAATTTGAAAAAATAACTATATTTTGCTTTTTAATCCCAATATCATGAAAGAATTAAAAAATATTTTGGTTGGGCTTCTCACCCAAAAATTCTTTTAAAGTTACATTGTTGCTACCAAAATGGTTCTGTTTGAATTGGTTTAAACTGGGACATTTCACATATAAATTTTTTGGAGAAAGAGCTATGACAATCTGAATGTTTACCTCTTTCTAAGTAAAGGTTCATAAAATGGAATCATAGCGTTAAAATGGCGACTATAAGCTAAATGAGGCAGATGCATGTTCAGATGGCATGATTCAGATTTTGTCATGTGATACTAAGTCACGTGGATATTATTAGAATAACTGACTGCTAATAATATACTGATGCAAAATGACCGTTATTATGTGTATAAGATGGATTCTATTTCCGAATGAAATGTTTTGGAATACTGATAAAGCAATCATTCTATATTATTAATATTTACTTAAAATGCAAGAATTTTTTTGATCCTTAGTATTTTCCAGCGGAAAATTTGCTTATATATCCTGGTAACAAGTATTTTTTAATCTTTTTTATCTTATTGAGAATGAAGAAATAATATTACAATCGTACAAAAATATAAGCTTTGATATTTTCACAAAATCCCATATTTATACCCTTCAGAATCCAAAGAGAGTTTTTAAAAATTATGTCTATGTTTGATTGGTTGTCTACACTCATAATAATTGAAAAAAATTATATTAGCAAACAAAAAAATGCTTAGAGCTAACCACGACCCATACTATTAGGTTGGTGCGTATGAAATGTCGGATTCTTAAGTGATTGTATAAAACTGCATATCTTTCTTCAAAAGCTGTTTATTCAATCAAAGTATGCTCCATTCGCTTCAATACACTTCTCCCAACGAGATTTTAAAGCGTAGATGCCTGTCTTAAAAAAATTTTGGTCTTTAGAATTAATAAACTCTGATATCGAGTTTTTTAGACTGTCTTCATTTTCATAGTGTTTGCCCCTTAAAAACAGCTCTAAATGCTTGAAAAAATGAAAATCGGTCGGCGAGAGATCCGGTGAATAGGGTGGATGCTGCAAAACTTCATATTCCAGTTCGTTCCAGCTTATTTCGCTCTGTCAGTGCGTGCGGTACCCACTTGTCCATCTTCTTAACCTTGCCAATCTCAGAAAGGTGTCTCAATATCGTTGTATGGTCAACTTTCATCCTGATAGCAAGTCCCCTCGTGGATACGGCTGGATCCGCTTCCACTAGAGCCTTCAGGTCATCATTCTTCACAGACGTTTTGGGTCTTCCGCGCGGCTCATTTTGCAGTGAAAAATCGCCAGTCCGAAATTTTTCGAACCAACGCTGCGCTTTCCGATCGTTAACCGTATTCTCCCCAAACGCTTGGTTTATGTTGCGTGCAGCTTTTGCAGCACTATTACCAAGTTTGTACTCATATAAGAAAATGACGCGAATGTCGGCAGAATTCATATCGGCAATAAACTCAAAAGAAATAACAAAAGGGAAGACCTTCGAGAAAACCTATTTTGCTGAAATGAGTCTCTGGCAATGGACAATACGACTATGAATGAGGTTATGCCAAAGACAAAAGTATAACGAAAACAGGGAGACAAACGTCCGCATGTAAAGAGAATCCGACATTTCATACGCACCAACCTAATATTTAACTGTTTAAATCGAGTTTAAAATCGCTTGATAGTTTATAAAGTAATAAAAAATACTATTCGAATTAGATTTCTTATGTAAACACCTTTATATTCAATATGAAGTTTCTGTTTTGTTAAGAATTTTTTCTATTTGTCAGTCAGTGTGCTTGTTCATATAAATAAAAAAAAACAGATGAAATTTGTGCTTTATATCAAGTATGACTCCTATAAAGCACAACTGCTATAAAATAACTTTTGATTTACGATACTTCTGTAGTAGAAAGAATGAAATAAAATTAATTTTAACGATTCTGAAATACATGGAAAGATGAATATAAAAAGAGAATTCCGTGAAATAAAAATAATCAATCAAAGGATGATTTCTTTGCACAAATGAGGTTTTGAAAATATTCCAAGATTCCATTAGACCTAAATATTTGTTAAAAATATAGTCCTTTGACTTATGCTGTACGTCATTCAGTATATTTCTGCGTATTATATTTATTAATATATATTAATAACATGAACAATTTATTTTATAATATCTATTTGTGACTCTTTTTTGTAATAAATCATTGGTGAATTTTGTTAGTAACTTTTTCAAGAATAATTTTATGCTTACTATCCATGGTCTGCGTGGGAAATGAGATTTCATTCACTCTTAAAATCTGACTGTGAACGCTTCAAAACAGGGAGAATTATTTTATATATCTATCTTATGCTCGAATTTTTATCCAATACCATGAAAAAGTTGCCTATCTATCTGTCAGTCTATTCTGGACAGGAGAGCACCAAGCTCAAAACTGCAACTGTTGAAAATGAATTTTACTCTAGTTAAAAGTAATAATATTTTTAAACCTTTTACTACCAATTACCAATACCTTTTACTTTACCTTTACCAATACTATGAACAAGTTGCCTATCTATCTGTCAGTCTATTCTGGGCAGGAGAGCACCAAGCGCAAAACTGCAATAAGCTAGATAAATGAAATTTCAACTATGCTATAAGCTACATATCTGTATCAAATTAGATTTTTCACAGCTTTGTCACTGTTAGCATGACTGTGAAAATTGCTGAATTGCTTCTCATAGCATTACCGTATAATACCTGCATCCAAAATTCCATTTCCGTTCTTTTCTCTTGAATGGTTTATCCATTTAGTAAACATATATCAGCAAAAATTTCGCATAACCACCTTGCATTTGACTTACACCAGACATTCATAGATAACGATCTGTGATGTAAACAGGTTCAAAATTTAGAACATTTGTATTCCGAAGTCGAAATCCTACTAAGAAGTCAGAAAATTCAGAAATAGCTAACAGGTGATCGATATTATACATCTGACAATTCGTCACTAAAATGCAAAAACTTTTCAGCTTCATCATTAATAATGTTGCAAACTGAAATTAAATTTAAATTTTTTAGATCTCGGATTATGGTCTTGCCTTCAGAATATTCCATTCTTCTGAGGCAGGGGGGTTCCTTTTTTTGAAATATTTTTAGTCGCTTGCTATCTGTACTTCAGTTATATTTTAAACAAGATATAATTTGACCTAACAATGCTATATATGCAATAAACAAAATATTTATTCGTTTACAGATTTTATCGTGGTAATTCTTGCATCTAATTAATATATTTTAATGCTAATATTCTAAAACTTCCTTTCGATCAAAATGAACTGGGACCGTGGTGGCCTGGTGGTCAGGTCTGAACTTTGGAACTGGAGAGTTTCAATCTCCAGACCCGATTCTACTGAAGAACTATCGTGTAAACGGGTCTAGCCAAACATCCTGCTGCTAGTGTTATGTGGAAGTTTTAGAAGAGAGTGCCAACTCAAGATCTCCATAGTCATCTGACTGTGGTTCAAAATAACGTAGTTTGTTCCTAAATAGCCCTAGTATTGTTTTAAAACAGGAAGTTAACATAATTGAACACAAAGGACAGATGATAAAATTTTGGTTTCGATAGTCCTTATATTCAGTATGTCAAAGCAAATCTTTTACCGCCGATAAGTAATGTATAAACTATATAAAGGGACTAGCACAAGCTCTGTTTTTGTTCTTTGGTCATATTGGTATGTCCAAAACAACCTTCCTATATCTTTAGGCCAAACGTTTAAGTAAAGTATGCTAAAATTAACCGATATAAATTAATTTATATATTACTAGGCTTTGTATGCAAGGCATCTCTTGCATCTGTTTGATGTATACAAGAAAAAGCATAATATACATTTATTAGTAAATCGTACATATGTATTGGTAAGTTTAGAGTAGTATACAAAAAAATGGAATTGATATAATTTATGCTTAAATTAACAACGAAAAGTTGATTATAAACCAAGGAAACATTGTTCGTTAGTGAAAATTGATGTCACTATAAAACTAACTTTTTGAGTTTCAAAATAATGTAAATATAATGTTAATGTAATGCGGGGTCCATACAAAAGTTATGGTGGCAAAATTTTTAAATCTTTTGACTCCCATTTCATCACCTCACAGAGGGGTTCGGAAAAGAGTTAATAGCTAAATTAATCCTTCTAGTTGCTATAAAATATCGCTGAGTTTTTCTAATCTTTGAATCCATAAAGGAGTATGGAATAATATAAGGACCAAAGAATAAAGTACGTCTAATTTTATAAAGATGATTCAAAACAAAAATGACTGTAATATATAAAATATTCTATCTTGATTGTGTAATATTTAAATTCCTTTATTGAATTAGAATGACAATACATTTGCAAAATATATTATGAAATCTAATTAGACAGTCGAGGAAACTAGATTACGACGAACTTTATTCATTTATATATTAAATACGATGACTTTTCATCTCGCTTTTATGACAAAGATTGAAGTTTCGTGAAATATATAAATATTTTTTCATTGCATAATTTCCATTACAGCTGTCTAAAAAGTCAGATCGAAATATCAAAAATTCTTCACTTTTTCGCTTGAGATTAATGAAGAAAATTCTTATTTTGAAGTTACAGAAATAATCTCTATCTATTCCCACCTGCTTTCATCATTAAATATTTTTAAACAAGTTTTAGTCTCTCATCACCTGCATTCCCATAAGAGTTGGTTTACTAATTCCAATTTCGCACATTAAATTCTAGGAAATGCTAACTTAAGGCGATTGTTCTAATAAACACAATATAAACTTTGATGACATTTTTAAGCCTCATAGGGCTAATTTAATTTCCTCGAAGTTATTAACTGTCAACTATATTTTAAGTAGGATGATGTCAAAGTTCTCCGAAGCGTTTTATTGTGATGGAGAAAACGAAATCGATCCAAAGAGAAGAGTCCCCACTTTCAACTCTGTATTTTTCATAATTTAATCGCACATCATCTAGATCAGTTGACAATATCAATTTCTTTAGAAGTAATGATTGAATTCTTTTTTAATTGTGATTGAATTATTTGATAATATGATTTATGTTTCTTTAATTACTCAAATATTCTTAGGGTAATTTGGTAGTTTCAAAAGTAAAAAAGTTTCCTTTATTTTATTATTTTAGACATCATATTGAAAATTTTTAAACATATGTGTCACAATCAAAGAATTTCACAACACATGTTATTATTCCCTATTCAGCACATGTTATTAAAAAATATAATACGATGAAGTGTTAGACTTGATTTGTCTGTATTTATCTTAGATTTAAAAATTCCTACTTAAATATATAGCATGTTTCTTATCATCAGAATGCGCGCCAATGTATATCTAGTAATTGAAACAATGAAAAGTGTTTTTTACATTAAATTTTTCTTAAAACTAGGGTTGGAACAATTAAACAGAATTAAAATTGAATAGCTCAAATTATTATGTTTAAATGATGCAATGACTTTTATGCCATTGTATCTCCCTCCCCCCATACTTTGAGAGAAAATTTTAAAGCATTGATTAATTTTTTGAAAACTTTAATTAATACTTTTTAAAAATTTCTAAATTAATATTGGGAATAATAACTAAGTATCACATTTTGTAGTTCTTGAGCCATCGGTCTACCCTATAATGCCTTTTCCATCATTATATATATATAAATTACTTAACTTACTTCACTTTAATTCACTTCGAGAGAGCGGAATAAAACTGTAAATGCAGAACTGTATAATATACCATCTAGAATTATATGTTAAAGAAAGTTCATCTCCCATAGATATAATGCAGTAACAAAATTTCAATGGGATTTTTTCTGACACAAACGTGTCCCTTATCAAACAGAGATGCAATAGCATTTTAGTGCGAAAAATGTTGGCTCTTGACAGAGAAAAAGAAAAAAAGAGAATTCAACAATTTGGAGTTCCATAGAATATGAATTAATAGATTATAATTGAATTTTCATTTATACTACATACCACATCATGTCAGTCTCATCTAGCCTAGCTTACAGAATCTATCTCGAAGCTAGAAGAAAATATGAAAACAGAGGATACAGGAGTTAGTTGTAGTAATTTTCAGAGTGCATTTTTTAAGTGTTTGCGATGATTCCTTCATTATAACTACTATTTTTGTAGTTTTAATACTCGTACATAGTATGCATTGAAATATGATACATAATGAATGATGATAAAACCTGATACATAATGATTTGATGATAATGGATAACAAAATTATAGAGTTTTTCTCTTTTTGCTGTTGTAGTTACCAACATTACATATGAGTACATGTGTATGTATTTTGTTCATTACACCTTTCTTCAGTGTATTCCGAATAATCGGCTACATTCAAAATTTCTCTTCATTCCCTTGAATATATATGTTTGACGAGATAACATAGGAATTAGCTAGAGGTAAAATTTCTTTTATAAACATCCTATATTTAACATGAACTAGGCCCTCACAACCAACCTTTGATATAAATGGATTTTAAATTATTGTTTATGAAGCTGAAATCCTCGAAAAGTTAGTCAAAATCTTATATAATTCATAGAAATTTGGTTAGTTATCAAACGCGTATTCAAAAATTTCATACGGACAGCAAAACCTGTAATAAACCATGATTTTTCTTTAAACTTTTGAATTACAAGCACGACGAAATTTTGTTATGGTTTTGCTCACACGTTAAAAAAATTCATCTAACAAAGCAGTGCAGTACATGTAAAATCAAGGCAATATATATTTATAAATCCATTGTTAATGTTTGAAACGGAAAAACTGTTCTTATTGAGGTAAAATTACCGCTATATTAATTTTCATTAAAGAATATTATACCATTAAATATTCTATAATAATTCATAAATCCATGAATTATTTAACTTCATTTAGCAGAAAAACTTTAATTTTAATAAAAAAGGATATCCATTAGGAATAATATAAGGATATTAAATATTAAGAAAATATATTATACAAATATTAAGAAAATATACTAGACAAATATTAGAAATATTTATGAGTTTGCACTTTTGATTTATTTTACTTCTTGGAAATTTTTTGAAATGACTATCATGTAAAAATTATCATGTTTTAGAAAAGTTTCCAGACAAATTTTATTTTATTCTTATGTTTTATAAATCATAATTTTATATATTTGCTATTGTCAAATACTTAAAGTATTTTTTTTACTTTAATGGCAACTCATGTTCGTTTATATGCATAAAAGGGAATCCAGTAGTAGTTGTTCATTTAATATTTTTACTTTCTTATAAGAGTGCAAGTAAGGTATTGTATTAATTCAAAAACATTTGACTGCAGATAGAATACATCTATAAATTAATAGATTTATAGAAATCAAAAGTAAGCATTTCGCCATGCAATTTTGAAATTTCGGCATAAGCTGATTTTATAAACATTTAAAAGTGAATCGAATCTCTATTTTGCAACACAGTAGCAGGACAAATGTTTCGGATTCCTTTTTCTATTTTTTATTTTATTTTTAAAATTTAATATTAGTCTTTGAACTGCGATGAATTCTTTTAATATCAAAGCGCATGAGTGTAAATCAAGGACAATACTTAATCTTTTGTTGTTGAATACACCTAAACCTTTTTCCAGAATTAAAAAAAATTGAAAACAAAAATAGGGTATGAATAAAAGGCTTATTTTTTAATATTATAGGATGTAAAAATTGTTTTTGTGCAATAACATTTACCGAAGTTTTTCTGGAAAAACAGTAATATTTTGGGGATTTTTTTAAATTAAAAATTTAACATTTTTGAAAACCTTTTTCCTTGGAGATCTACCATTATCCCTGAAGACGGCAAAATTTGATTTCGAATGTTTATTAATATTTCTAAAAAAGATGTCATGTAGAAGCTAAGTCTCAACAATTAAAGAAAGGAAATATAAAAGTAAAGAAACATTTATACAAATTTTAACCACAATTCCATCTTAAAATATCAGTTTCTAAACTTGCAAATGTTCTTCCCTTAGATTTCTCTTATACTTGTGAAATATCTCTTGCGAATTAACACAAGATATTTTGTGATATTCTCTAGATTTTGACGATATTTAGATTATTAATATACTTTTTGTATTCTAGCAGCCAAATTAATAAACATTTTGTATTAATAAGGATGGATAACACTTTTGTTTAATTAAGAGAATAGAGTACGAGTTTCAGACTTCTTCCCTGTAATTATTTGTTCCATAATTTGATACAAAGCCTTTAATTGTTATGCGATGATTTCATAGCATATTTCATCCATTCAGCTTGTCTCATTTTTAAGTTACAGCAATCACAAATGTAATAACAGATTAATTCATTAAAAGATTGCTCTCCCCAAAAATTTTGCGCATACTTTTTATAATTTTTTTAATTCATTCCTACTGCATAAAATTGTGGACCTTCGATAAAAGTTGTGAACGCGTTGCATGCGAATGACATATGTTTATGAAATGTAGGACTTTTTCGTAAATCTAGCCTTTTGACTGAATTTGTCGTTTGAGCTTTGGCGATTAATCCTTGGTATAGATTAATACGCAATTACCTTAAAATAAAATATGTATATTAGACTTTGTCCGATTGGAATCCAGATTTAACACAAAAAAATTACTGTAATGGATTTTTATTTATTCAAGTCATTGCTTTTTTAAAATTATTCTCGTACGTGGAGGCGAAAATATAAATCGATCACATTTTCGATAGATTTATTTCAAAACATGATAGACAAAGTTGACATTTTAGATTTTTAACTTATGTATCAGATTTTATCTGTTTAGTTCTTTATATATGGCAATGATCAAATACAGTTGCATTCGGATAGCCGAATAGACATATTTCAAAATTTGTAGAAATCTACAAATTTGGCTTTACATCCATTTTTCAAATTTCATCCTTCTAGCTGTGTACATTTTTGATATATCGAGTTCACAAACAGCAGAAATTCAAAAGTTATTTCTCAGAGAAGCACGAAATGTGAAGATTTGTCGCAATATGAGTTCGAATATTTTTAATGGTTACAACACTTCATAAGCTTCATATATGAAAAGATAAAAAGTTTTAAAGCAAACTGTGTATTTTGATAAAATAATGATTTGTTAATTTTGAATTACCTTTTAGCTTTAAATTTATCAGAGTTACGGGGAAATTTTTTACTTAATCTCCTATATTTGCATCTTTTTGAGCTGGATGGAGAGGGCAGTTTACAAATTCGACTGATGTATTCATTTCAGAGCCAATTAAAATAGTTTAGATATCCTGCTCACAAAATAATAAGATGAAATGTTTAACTCACAAAATAATAAGAT